>JAHZNI010000692.1:0-12530 GCA_027744415.1 Seira ritae
AGAAAACTTATTTGACTTTAGCCGGCTTCCTCAAAACATTTCCACCTTGTGTTCCCGTCGACGTTAGTGCACATTTTGTAACACAATAACGGACCGTCTCCTACACGCGTGCAGCGTTCCACATTTATTTCGTGATGATAAAGAAGTGACACACTTGACCTTGTACCTTTATATTATAATTACGAAACACCTTGAGTTAAACCTCATTTACATTAAACTTAATACACTCGATTGCGATGCTTGATGCAGGAGGCTCAAAGTTCTCCGTGGTCGCCTCTGGCTCTGCCTGGTCTAACTTGTAGAGGCTTGAGCTCCTACAACGGAATGTTCAATTAACTTTGGAAATATACCATTACAATATATGTACACATCGTCCATAGCCACTAATTGCCATGAAATGGGCTCGGTAAAATAGATGCTAATTACTTTCTATGAATTTTTCACCTTTTACCACTTCTTTACATCAAATTGGTCGCTTTCAATGAGGATAAATATTGTTTTGCTTAGGATAATAAAATAATACAATGCCCCATTGCAATTGCATTGCATTGTACGTGGGTTTCCCATTTTAATGCAGAGGAAAAAAGTGTTATTTTACGTGGACACTTCATGTAAAAAAGTATCAGATGCTTCGTGTTTTCCGCTGCAGAAAGAAATGGCCACGTGTAACAAAGATTTCATCATCTAGCGAGACGCAACCTACAACAGAGACCTGCGGATTTGTCATGTAGTCAGTGACCATAGTAAATCTGGTTCTCGTTCTGGTCATTCGTCTTTTTCTGCATCGATTGTATCGTGCTGTGAGGTCACTATGACAAAGATGTATTAATTAATCAATTAGATATGGCAATTTTGTTTGAGTTTCCTGAAAGCAATACAAATCCGGTGTAGAGAAACGCTTTTCAAATGGGAATGTCTCCATGTCTTAGAATCCGAAGTGGAATTTTTCTCAAGGAAACGATCCAATAAAGTAGAGACATCTTTGAATTCTGTTTTCTACATGTCTTTGGTATGAATGAAATAATAGAATATTGTAATTCTTGGTTCATTTAAATAGGAAGTATATAAGTTAATCCATGCAAACATTATTCGCGTGTGTGTATTATTGGGGTAATAGATAGGTGATATTTTGGCTGAAAATAATATGCAAATGATGAAACATACATGCTTGCACGTGTTCTGAATTTTTAAAAAACATTGAGATCAAAATTTATTTAATTTTGTAAAAAAAACAATGAGCATAAATGCACATGCCTTTCATAAAAAGGTATCACAGATATGGTTCACCATGAATATTAAAATTCAGTTTTAAAAATCAAATGCTTATGTCACGAATCAAGTTACATAATATTATGTCACTTTAAAATAAGCTATTCATAAACATTAAAAAATTTAAACTGAGAATTAAGTCTGTCCAACTTTTGAAGCAATAATATGCTCCAAATCTCGATATACTGAAGCCATCCTCTTTTCTGAGCGTTAAAAGTTGTGAATATCTTTACAATTAGGTATTCGTAGTATGGCTGGAGGCGATAGCTTTCTATGGATTTTGATGATGTGATTTCTGTCTGAATTCTCAAACTTTCCTTTATCTTGAATTTGATTGGATATTGCTTTACGGATGCTTCATCCACGCAATTTTGATACATTTCGACTAAACGGCAGGACGTGTTCCACAACCTACTTTGGAGCATTTTGTCTTCGGAGGTGGCTAAAGGTTCTTGTATCTCGCAGTTAGAGATGAACACACCACCCTTGCCCTCCAATTCAGGGGAAAATGCCGTGTACATGATTGTCTCTGCAGATTGATCCGTTCTCTGTAAACAACGAAGAATACATATATTTAGCTCATTTCATATGTTTGCAAAAATATTGCTTTAGAATGCATTTATAAATAATGTCATGTTTTCATGGATGTACACACCTTAAAAAGCAGACGTTGGAGTACTCCCAGCTTCTTCACACACTCCGAAGTTTTCCATGTATCAGTTTTCGAAAACCCGGGGTGCACAGCGTATGACCTCACGTTTGCCCCGTTGAACTGGAGAAGGCTGTCAACGAAATTACTGAAGGCTATTTGGCAAAACTTGGAATCCATGTAGGCTTTATGAGATGAGTAAAAACGACTAAAAAGTAAAAGTACATAATATTTACGTTAAAAACTTTGCAAAATAATAAAGTCAGTTAAGTGGGTTGAGATGAGTTTGTCAGGCATTTTTCGAGAACTTACTTCATTTGAGGATCTTCAAGATCTATGTAAGCTCCATAGTGAGCCACTGAGGACACATTTATGATTCGACTCGCTTTTTCTGGAGTTCCAGATTCGTGAAGGCGTTGCAAGAGCATATTTGTTAGAAGGAAATGGGCCAAATAGTTAATCTGGAAGTGGTGCTCCAAGTTCTCAACTGTTACGCCATAATGACTATCCATGACCCCAGCTTTGAAATGCATTTATAAATGTTTTTAGATATTTTAATTGCATATATGTAGTTATGTAGTATGAAATCTGTAGTATGTCTGGGGCATTTTGTACCGTTCATATATTTGCTTACCGTTATTGATCAACGTTGTGATCGGTATATTTTTTGCTAAAATTTTGTAAGCGAATTCTCGGACAGAATTCAAAGATGTGAGATCTAAGGCCATGGTCTCGGCTGTCCCTGTTGTTATTCCTCTTTGACGAATCTTTTTGAGTACGTTCCGTCCGCTAGAAGGATCCCGACATCCTAATGTGAATTGAATAATATTAAAATGAAACTCGTAAACATTCATACATTTATTACTTCAATAATGGGATCATCAAGTAAAATTTTAACATACCGATAATAACATGCATATTTCCCTGCAGGCACTTTTTCACTATTTCAGCTCCAATGCCTCGCGTTCCCCCAGTAATGACTACAGTCTCGGAGTTGCCTCGAGATTGCACTACGGAAACAAAAATTCATGTAGAAATGTGGAAAGGTAAATGAATAAAAACTCTCCTCCGCCAGCGTTAAAAATTTCTTACTTCTGTAGGTGTATCTCCGGTGGCTTTCGAAAGCTTGTTTCAGGAGAAATCTTGTCGCATGGAATCCGTGAACAAGTAGCCACCAAAGGCGAATGACACTCGCTATGTAGCCATCTCCCCCAGGCGTTCTTATTGTGTAGCGAATCATTTTATGACAGTAGTTGCAAATACAGTTAGTAACTTAGTTTTATTGAAACATTGTTTTCTTAATCGAATAAGAAATTAGTTCCGCAAGGAAGTTCATATTTCAGCAGAGTTGTTGGCCTTTATAATTAATTATATGTTTCTTCTTCTTATGGATGAGATGTTGAGAAACTGTTCTTGAATATTTTTGTCGGTAAAAGCTCACGAACAGACACTTTATGATTCAATTCTGGTAATTGAAACTGTACAACATAATTATTTATTGTTTAACAAGTAGAGTCAGTAAAATCTTTTCCTGTTTTCAGTCAATGGCATTGCGCATCTTAAATGCAATTAAACTTTTTAAACAGAACTTTATTATTGAACTGCATTCAGTCAGATGAATGGATATGAAACATGTTATTTTTTGACCTGATAAAGTGCAGTATATTAAAGGCAAATTTCATTGAAATTATTCTAATCACATCATCACACACGGCACAGATTAAATATCAATTGCTTCATACAATCCGATGCTCACATGAAACCAAATAGATGGTCTATGGCTTATATTATGATGGTTGAGCAGTAAACACGCTTTATTTATTTAACTTAACCAACTCAATTTCCAGCATACTCTTCAATACCAATCCAATAGTCTATGAATTACTCCAGCATGAATTTATGCCTTTATAAATGATGACGCTGATTCTGGGTCGATTCGGACGGTAATGGTACGTACTAACTGTTGCTCTTTGGAATCATGACGTAATCTTTTAAAAAGACTTATTTTCTCTCATGCACTTTATACAACCATGTCCAGAATCAAACTAACTTCGCATATAAACTTTGCTGAGGTAACAAATGAACACGAAATATATTTGATTCCTTGAGAAAGGTTATTGTGTAGAAGGATAAGCTATCAACAGATTGAACTTCCTTTGGAAAATTTTCTCATGAACTTGCGGTAGCCTTTCTCAATTAATATGCTTGTTTATTCAGAGCGGAGTTAAAACCCCTGCCACTCTACCAGTTAGAATGCAGGTGCAGCAAGTCAGTGAGCGATGTTTTATAATGCTTAAAAATCTCGTAGGTGATTGATGATGATGAAGCAGGTAGAACAAACCCATCACCATCACTATGTCCCATGTTTCTCCCCCAAAAAAAGTAACTAAAGCCTCACTCACAAAGCAAAATCTTACTCAAACAGGTAGTAAGGAGCGAAAAAGTTATAAAACTGCAGTACGTATTCTTCTTCGCTTCGCACCTGCTTTCTTGCACGTAGTCCTAACAAAGTTGAATTGTTGAATAGTGAGGTTGGGCTGGATATGCAAAAAAATGAACCCATCACATTGCGTGTTAGAAGCACACGTATAAGAGGACACAACATGCATTACGAAATGACAGGACAAAGATGATAAAAATAAGGGTCTCGTTCTCGTAAACAACAACATGCCTATTTATTTTTATGTAGGCTTGGCTAGTATAATTTTGCGTTTCTTCACGAAGAATCAAAAATGACCTTGCTGAGATGAAGTTTATCGAGAAGACGCGAGACGAGGACATTAGAAGATGCGTCGAAGATAATGTAGTAGAGATGCTCGGACTATGTAGTACCAGACCGAAGATATTCTCACAAAGAAAAGGGGCGATGTGATTTGCTGACGGAGCTGTAGTAGCGGTGGTCTGATTTTTTATTCATGAACAGGTATTGCTTTTTAATCGTTTAACAAGATGCACATAAGTATAGATAATATAGATACTAGAAAAATGCACGAAAGTACACGTGATGCGCCACCAGTCACCGCTCAAGAAGTCGGCAACATTTTTATCAATAGTTTTCCTCGCGCTGTTGAGTATATTTAATTCGTCATTCGTTGAAGCTTATTGTGACAATTATTAAAATGTATTTACGTAAGTAAATACTACTACTTAAATAGACATACATATATACCATGAATGAATTTCTTGGGTTGATGCACCATAATAAAATAAAAAATGTAAGACCAAGAATGATATGACTTTTTGATAAGTTTCTATTCCTGATCTTTATCACACCACATCATGCTCTATTACTCACGTAACTGCTCCGATCCAATCCAGCCATGTCACAATTTAAGTCATTGGGATTGGGAATGCTAAATAATATGTGCATCGACTACCGACAATTTTTTTTCGATGCGCATCTTACATCGACTACCGAAAATTTTTTTTCGATGCGCATCTTTGTTTGTGCATTATATTTTATTACAAAGAGACCACGTCACTGCATTTGTCTATTATTATCTCATGCGCAATAATGAATGCAATTGTTTGTATAATCAATCTTAGGGGAAAATCTGTTGTTATGATATTTTTCATGCAAAAGTTTATATCTTCCTTATAGCTGAATTTTGGACTTTTACATCATATCAGAGGTTCTAGAAAACTGCGACAGAAAAGAACGTGAACCTGTGATGATGATCTCTTCTCCGATGATTTTATGCCTACTGACTATAATATATATATGCCTTAAAAACTATGAATTCGAAAACGTTTTTCAAGTTGATCATGTTAATCAAATTCTAAAAAATATTAAGTCAGACCAGTCAGACATGCCTTTTATAATAAGTCAACGAGTCAACTTGTCAGACCCGGCGTTTGCCAAATTAGATGTTTTGTTTTTGTTCATCACATCGCTCAAGTTGTTTCACGTACGTCCTCCTAATAAGTCCTGCTATAAGGGAGCCACATACATGCATCCATGCACGTACTCATTATTATTAATTTGCAAAATGAGGGATCCGAGTTAATTAAAACGTTGGTTCGAGAATTTACATGCTTATTTTAAACCAGTCGATGCAAACTATATAATGTAAAAGGTAAGTAAAGAGGCAGGCTAAAAGTTGATCTTGTTTTGCTCTGGGATTCCCCGTACTGCTAATTTTTCTACAATTGTCTTATGTTGCCTCCTTCAATTCTCTAATATCGGTTCTATTATATCTATTTCTCACCATAAAACGAAAGAAGTGACTGTATTTTCAGATTCTCAGCAATTTGGAGCATAATTTTGTAGCTTGATCTGCTAGTTGTTTGAATTTAGAGAAAAGACAAAATATTCAACAACGACGCATATGAGGTACAACTGACCTATAGATAGAGTTACATAATTTTTAAAATAAATGTGCAGTTTACTTAGGCACATGAGATGGGGATAGATGAAACAGTCGCGTGGTTCTGAGTTCATATCTACCATGCAAAACAAAAACTTATGTAATATATTATTCATTTAATTTAAATGCCAAGGCCAAAGTCATGAAAATTTCCGACGTTAATTCCATGTTTTATTTTCAAATTTCCAGCACATTCATTCCCACGTTATCGGTCTAATACGGACATGGCACAAATGCATATATATACAAAACAATTCAAAAACTTAAAACTACCCTAAAAAATCTCGATCTAGTATCGCATGCTGCGTAAGCCATTTTGTTGTCTGATATCAATCACAGTCGTTTTTCATATTAAATTCAACAGAGCTAAAGTTTAGATTTGGCCTCATGAACTTGAATTGCTCCAGACTTTATAAATTCCTTTATTAGGTCGGAAGCATACCCAGCCTCTTTTAGGATTTCAATTGTATGTTCTCCGATTTGAGGGCATCTTCTAGAAGCATTCGTGCCTTCACCCGGTGTTCTTGACAACCTAGGTGCCGGTTCCGGTTCCCACTGACTGGATTCAGGGTTACGTGAGAAACTTTTCCGCGACACGTTGGGCTCATGATTTCCAGCATCGTCCATTTCCAAAACGGGAGTGACGCAGGCATCAAGCTTATCAAAAATCTCATTCCATTCTGACTGCGTTTTCTCAGCGAACTTCTTTGTCAGCTTTTCTCTTCCCTCATCGAAATCTGCAAACTGATCTACGTAATTATCATCAGACGTCATTTCCAAACCAGTCATTAACTCCTTATAAAACTGGGGCTCGATTGCTCCCACTGCCATGTACTTTCCATCTTTTGTTTTGTACGTATCGTAGAAATGAGCGCCTCCATCTAGCCTATATTTCGACGAAAAGGCGATAAAGAATTTACACGATTTTCATGTGGTAATAAAATATAATTGGACATTCGATTTTCTCACCAGTTAGCTCCTCTTTCGTTCCCCCATATTGGGAGGTCTTTGGTATTGAAAAGAAATGAACTTATGTAAGCTGCACCTTCTGTCATGCTCAAGTCAACTACCTGAAATTGTTTTCGAAATGTTCGAGTCGTAACAAAGTGCGAGAAAAAAATTAAATTTTTTGCAGAAAAGGATGACAAGACGCTTTCATGAAGATACCTGTCCTTTTCCTGAACGCTGGCGCTCTAACAAGCTCATTACGATGCCAAAGGCACATAGAAGTCCACCACCACCAAAATCCGCAACAAGATTAATTGGAGCATAAGGTTTATCAAGTTTTCCTGCCAATTTTTGACAAGACGCCTGCAAAATATTACAACTCCAGCAATAAAGGCGAGAAAAATCGTTTATCAAATGATAATGACTGGAATGTAAATGCACTACCTGCCATTGAAATGTAATTAATATCATGACCGGACTTTTTTGCGAATGCCCCAGTCTGGCCATATCCCGATAATCTGGCGTAAATTAGTTTCGGGTTGCTGGACATTAATTTACTTGGACCTAAGTTTAGCTTTTCCATCACACCTTTTGAAAGCAAAAAAATGAACAAAAAATAAAATCTTTTAACTTCAAATCATAAGCACCGAAAAAAGCATAATAATAATATGCTTATTTATACCCGGTCTAAAAGGTTCTATAAGGACGTCTGCGCCACAAGCCAGGTTGTGTACGATTTCTTGACCTTTGACATCTTTTAAATTAACAGCGATTGAACGTTTTCCTCGAGCAAGTCTGTCAACGTCCAGAACGGCACCTGCAGCCTATGCAAAATTGCAAAAATCAAACGCAGTAGTGACATTAGATGAGCTATATAACTGCTCTGTTTGGTTGGATTTTCCAGGATTCCTTTGTTCGACTTTTCTTTTGCTTTCACTTTTACCCGTATCCATTTGATAGAAGCGCCCAAAAGGTTACACTTATTTTGAGGAATATAATTTTTCAGTGCATTGAAATGTGAAACTTATAAATACCCGATCAACTCTAATCACGCTGGCGCCAAAGTCAGAAAGAAGCATTCCACAAAATGGCACAGGTGCTAGTCCAGCAATCTCCAAAACTTTGATGCCCCTCAGAGCCATGATTTTTAAGCGGGTTCTACGGTTCTCCACACCTTTTCCGAGCTTTTTCAAACCTTCCAATTTTAATTGGTTTTCCTTTTACCTTCAGCCTTCTTGATACGAGGAAGCAAGTTTTATCGCCGTTGTCTAACAAATGACGAGGTTACGTTACGATAAGAGGACATCGTCTAATGCAATCCTACGTAAATGACATGGTGTTTTTGTACATGTTTACGATGCATAATGTACAATACGTTCCATCTATATATTATGATTTCAGTTCCAGAGAATCCAGTTCAGCAGGAAAGTCAGATGGGATCTGGATCTACCATACTTGTAGCCGTATGCTCTAATCGCGTCGCGATGATACCATGCCGTGCACGCGAGACCACTAATCTAAACCAAGCCTACTATGGGAAACAAGGGAATTGCCAAATTATATGACGCTCGAGAAGCATTGTGAATGAATTCTTTGTGCGAGAACTGCTTTTAATTAAATTGAATATTTTATTCCATTATCTAATCTAAGTTAGGCGTGCGGATAGAGGAAAAGTTGCGATACAGTGCGTAAATGACGAGAATATTATGCTTGTACAACGCAATGTTGGAATCAAAACGCTAGTGAATTTTCAATTGTGTTTAATCATCACGATTTAAAGTAATGATGAGATGACTGCAATGACTTATTATGCATTATGGTTACGACTATTATTTTGTTCATAAGAAAACCCTTATCGTCTTTATTCGCCCCAAAAGAAACTTTTACATCAAGGCAGTACAAAAACGACAAGTTTTACATCTTTAGTTTAATCTTCATCTTCATCAGCAGCACCTCCACCAGATGATGCCTTGCGGAGGTTCTTCCTCTTGACACGTCCAGCACGACCACCACCGAATGGAGACTTGAGGGAGAAGTCTATGTGCTTCTGGGAGTCAAGACGAACAATGAAAGATGGAATATTGACGACTTGTTTGCGGACCCTGTCAGAATAAAAAAAAAAACATTTGGAATTAGTTTAGACTGGCTGACTCAAATCCTGATGAAATAAACATAATTTATTCTGGAAAATCTATCTGTCACTGGCCGATGAGCCGGGTATGATATTTTGAAACCATCCCGTCACTTTGACCAATATTACTATTGCCAAACTTTATATTAGCAAAGTAATATGCATGAATACCTCGCAAACCTGATAAAATCTGGCTTTAAATACTCCATTTATTTTTGTTTAAGATGTTTTCTCATTAGTACAGAAGTTTTAAAAAACAGATATTTTCTGGGATTAAAATTAAAATGAAATATCAGAAACATTAAAGGGGTAGAATCATTATGGTACGGCCTCATATAAGAGGTGTCAGATGGAGAATCATCATAAAAATTGGGAATCACTTGACTTGACATCAGCGATACAATTAATTCAATTTGATTTATATTATGTACCTTCAAAGAGACGCTTGGGTTCCTTCTCGTCCAAGGTAAGGAGCTCACGAGCAGCCTTACGGATCTTGGCGAGGGTGTACTTCACTCTCCATACTTCGCGCTTGTTCCGGAGCCCATACTCTCCAATGATTTTCAACTCCTGGTCCAATCTGTCGTTAAGAAATAATTATTTTCTCAAGCCACAATCACAACAATGCACCGAGTCTCCATTTTGAATGCTCCAGAATACAACAAAACTCCCAAAAGTTTGGAGACGCATGAATAATGACACTTCTTACCTTCGCCACCCATATTACTATTACTCCTTATCCAATTCTAATTTTTTTCAAATACACCATAGCGTACATGAACGTTCGAAAACGAAACATGCAGTGGCTTATGGTATGCTCTTCTATTCAGAGTTTAATTGATTTACCAATGGTAGCTTGAAGCTGGAGTAATAAAATGTTATTTTAATTTAATTGAAATGATTGGGATTCGGCAGCCGGATTCCGGCTACGGCTTATGGCTGGGTTTGAAATATTTATTAAAATTTTACGTACCGAGTTTTTTCGAAAGGGCGTCTGGGAGTGACATAGGTCTTCCGCTGGACTTGCGGTATACGATGGTTAACCATCTTTAAAAAATTTAATAACTATTTTAAAATTTATTAAAAGTCGACACACCAATTCTCTTCTCCCGTTTAGAAGGGAAATCAAGGACTGACTGACAAGACATGAACTAAAATGTATGTGGCTGCATGAGATGAGGCATGGCATGGCTTGAAAAGGTAGTTTGCTTTAACATGTCAACCGAAAGAGAGCTCTTCAAAGAAAGGATTCTTTTGGAGTACTGCCGCATGACCCGTAAGATGGCGCAGGCTGGATCTTAAAACAAGTTTTTGTTGGCATTTCAAGTTGAACAAAGCATAGTAACAGCTAGTGCTCCACATGCCCCAATTGTTTACATTTTTTAAATCTTCTTTGGAGGCACAGTATATTTCGGCGTTTACTTCAATTGATAAATAATTAATGACAGTGAGTATTTTGGATATGAGTGCTTTAAGTTTCTCCGAGTAAGTAATATAATATATGGTTCGATAGCTAACGAGACTGTGACAATGAAGAGTGTTCCGAAGTGATTTATGATTTTTGATTCCTTCCCTGTTTTCTGCTTGGGTCAGCAGATTTCAAAAGTTCATGACAATAGTTTATATGTGCTTGTGTGATTTAATGTCATGATTAGATTTTTGAGAAATCTTCAACGCGGCGGCGGCGGTTGCTCCGCTGCTACCCGTAGTTTATTCAGTTTCCAGCGTGAATTTTCGTCAGCGAACTCGAACGTTGGAGGAGTGGACTCCCAAACCATTTATGCATTGGCGACAGGTAACAGTTTGGGGATGTGGCAACGGCAACCACGCTTTCTTGCTTCAATGACAACCGATATAAAAGATGATACATGATAAGATGATGCGCTTGTACTTCAGCAGCAGCAGTTTTACAAAAAATCTAAATATAGCGATTTTTGAAAATTATCATCGGATTGCTGTTGGTTGCTGCATGTTAATGTCTACGCTTACTCGTTTGGTTTAAGGGGGAATTCGTTGTGCACTTGCTGTCATCAGAGTCTCTGGTCCGTCTTCTGGACAAATACTACAGACAATGGGGAAATTCCATACGTTTCGTGACATCGAGCCTCGTAAAGCCATTTTAAGAAGATTGTACGACCCGAAGAACGGAAAAGTTATAGACCATGGGCTCGTGCTTTGGTTTCCTGGTATGATTTTTTATACTATTTAAAATTGGCCTTGGCCGCGGAGCACTTGTTGCATAATATATTGCATAATAATCGGTTCCCTACCGCTAGAAATTAAGTGAATGAATTCATCCACTTCCAGTAGGCCTTTACTTACCACGTATAACCTCTAGGTCCCAGAAGTTTCACTGGAGAAGATTCTTGCGAATTTCATGTGCATGGAGGCCCAGCAGTCGTTGCCGGTATGTTGGAAGCCCTCGGAAGCTTTCCAGAATGTCGAATGGCCGGTCCAGGTAAAACTTTAGTTTAGTTATTTTTGACATTTATATTCTCAGTTGATGTTTATCACGTGTTATTCATGCAGGCGAGTTCAGCAAACGCGGGTTTCTTAACGGAAAGATGGATCTCACTGCTGTGGAAGGGTTGAGTGATTTGATAGCCGCAGAAACTGAAATGCAAAGGGTTCAGGCCTTCAGTCAAATGTCTGGGAAACTTGGCTTATTGTATCGGATCTTGGCGAGATAGAGTTGCAAAAGTAAGACCAAGAGAATCTGCGTGAGAAATTAAGACGTATTTTATTGATCAAATTAACGATCTCTCTTTTGTTTTGTAAAGTGTCTTGCCAGCGCAGAAGCATACATTGACTTCGGTGAGGATCAGAATATCGAGTCCGAAGTAATGGAAAATGTTGATAAGGAAGTGCTAAATATTCTTAAAGAAATGAGGGAGCATTTGAGTGACAAAAAGAAGGGCGAAATTCTTCGGAATGGTGTTCGTGTCGCAATTCTGGGAAGACCAAATGTTGGGAAGTCAAGCCTTCTTAATTTATTAAGTAAGTAAATTACATACAAAGTCTTTTTCCAGTGCAATATTGCATGTTATGCACATTGAGCGAGCATTTAGCTGGACATACCAAATTTTCATGAATTATGGAGTCACCTTAAAAAGAAGAATTAGAATATCATAAGCCGCAAACGGTTGTTTATTTTGTCCCCATTAGG
>JAHZNI010000693.1:0-10284 GCA_027744415.1 Seira ritae
CCAAGCTTCAACATTATTATTTGTTCGGGGTACATTGCCAACTAGCCTATCATAGCAGTTCCAAAAACATACGGGATACAAGACTTCGTCCCAATCATAACCAATGTAATTTGTACCAAAATAGTCCATCATTTTTCTTTCAGGTGAATCAAATGCATATTTTCCTTTAAGCTTACTGAACGTGGCTCTAACATCCAAAGGTGGCACAAATGCAAGGCCTGCTAAAGATTTGACTGCTAATCTAAATTGAGCGTTTTTAGCAAATTTTTTCTTGTAGCCCATTTTTCTTACTTTGCGTTGAATGCTTTGGGTCAAGTGAAAAAGACATCCAGACTAACTTACTTTTAGGAAAAACATCTCTGCATGCATTAATTATTCCTCACAAATGCAAAATCACACAGAATATATTCAGGTTGAAATATGCCTACTCGAGATAAATCTACATTTCTAAACACTTCCTCGTAGTCCGTTAAATTCTTTCCTGGTAGAAAGCCATAGACAATAGGAACGCACGCATTCCTGTATAAGCCATGAATTGTGAAAACCTGTTCAAACCAGCCTGGTGACATCTTGAACGTCCCGTCCACGTACCACACTCGAGAGTCCGATAAAATCTTTAAAAAATAAATGCACAAAAGTCGACTATTAATTTCATTTTACATTTTTAAATACAAAAAATAGATAAATGATTACCCGTAGCATTTCATCAGTTGAAAAAACTAATTGCCTTTCACTTCCTGGACGGTCGGAAAGGAGATATCTTGACCCTCGTCTTGTAGTTTTCAGGCTATCAGGCAACACAAAATCCTCTCTTGATGTTCCAATTGAAACTTCACCTTAAATTTAATAATTGAAATGAAATGTTAATGTTATGAATGAATAATGATAATCGGGTTGAAAAGCTTGTTTGCCCAAATTGTAGGAAGGAATTTAAAATATTTAAAAAAAAACTATTTACCTTTTGTGGTCCGTTTTGCCAACCGAATTACTCTTTTAAAGCTTGCAATTTGACCCAATGCTGGAGTAAGGGAAGGATCGGTAATTAATTTGAATTCAACCATGTCTACCACATGGTCCGTTTTTACGTTCACATTCGCGCGAACAATTTCTTTTGCCAGTATGATTGCTTCCTTTTTAATAACTTTGTCTGGATTTGGTAAATGATTCGGTGGATTCCTGATTCCTTGAAAGATCGATAAGTTCTCTTTTCTTTGTCAAATCCGTAAACAATAAGTCTTGCGTTGCAATTCAGAACACTTTGAACACAAAAGAAGTATCCTGTATTAGCTTCCGGTCTCTCTCGATTTAAATTAAAGCACTCACTTTCATCTAACACAGCCAAGAATCCCTTTTTCCCCTACTTCTTGCTATCAATAAAACGAAGTCTTGGCTGTCGGTTTTCCATGGTGAATTTTCGTGTGTCACAGGCAAGGACAAGATTAAAAGTGAAGCTATTTGATGAGTTTTGCCTTATCTTTATGGCTGGCATAAATCTCTCATCAAGTTAATTTATGCAAATTTATTTCCGAAAATTTATATACACCAAACCTATTTTCCAATGCAGTTTACTCCTTTTCCGAGTTAGCCTTAATCAAAACGCTCGCACATCCCAAGGAAAGTCCTGGATACTATGAACATCAGATACATAAATCAAAGCAAACGCAGAATGTGATGTAGGTACATGGATTCTCGCTTGTAGGTTTCCTGCCCATGTAATACCTGCGACTGCAAGGAAAAATTACGAAGGGTTTAAGCAAACCCGGCGCTGCAGCCGAGAGACACATTCAATTATTAACTGAGTTTAAAATTTAATTATATCCTGACCCTCACATATGTCACTGCCGTTTCATCGTATTTTATGTACTTCACGTTTATGAACATATGTTTTTTTTAAACCCCATCACTTAATGTTAACCGCTTATCATTTCTCATCCTGTCCTATGTCCATGAGTACGGGGTTATGAGGAAAGAAAGGGAAGAGATAAAATGATCGGTAGTGCCAGTGATTAAATAAAGTGTTGCATATGCCAAATTTAGCAAGCATTGTTTGATGCCCTCGTTTCTTGAACATAAAGTATATACAGGGTTTTGTGGTATGGAAAATTGAACAGGTTCACTTTTCCTTAGCAACAGGTCAGAGAAAGTGAAATGAAGTTTCCTCGAAGACCTCTTTTCACCAAGACTTACATTTTTGCACCAGAGTCTAACCTGATATAGAAGTTATTTAAAAAAGGGTATGCAAAATTTCCTGAAATTATTTTTTACATGAAATCGCCGAAGGTTCCGTCGCATGCTTCCTTAAATCCTGATGCCAACGGTTACATGGTTTTAAATTCATGTAAAATCATTTGTAATTCATGAGTCTCAAGCTGAAATGGTGTTCGCCATGTTGAGCAGTTTTAGAAAAATACCTCGAAAGCCAAATTTCTTTTAAAAAAACCGCTACATTGCATGTTTTCCCAATACCAGTCCTCCCTTCACATGTTTATTCAATTTTTAAAACGATGAGAAAAATCGGGACATGCATAAGTCGAAGACCGATAATATGCTGTATGTTTTAGACGCATAATGGATTATTTATAAGAAAGGTAGCGTAACGAAATCGATTTCTATTGGTAATTTCATGATTTTAAAATCAATATTTTAAAATTAAGATTTTCTCGTACGGAAATATAAAGCAAACATGTCAGAGTAAGAATAAAAGCTCAAAAGCTAAAAACGTAGTAGCAAAGCGCTTTAAGGTCAAAGGTCAAGCTTTTAAAAAAATTAAACCTAAACATCTTAACATCGAAACATCTAAAATCCTTCTGGATAAATCAGAATTTTAAGGTTTTCAACCCAAAAAACAACTTATAACGATCCAGAGATGTACGCATTTTAATATGTATTTCAAGATTCATGAAAAGTTTAGAATTATATTTTTTAAAATTAACATGAAACAACTGGTAAATATATTCTGAAGATTCGACAATCTATCAATTTCTCGACGATATATGCGTAATATATGAACACGGCACGCCATTCACGGAACATGTGCGCCCAACTTGTTTAAAAACTAACCCGATAGAACTCGAAGAGTGCTACAAAAAATGTTCTATGACATTCTTAATTTTTGTGCTTCCACAGCGAGATAGAGTGCCTCCAAAGTAAAAAAAAAATTATAAGCGCATTAATGCGCGCTAGGAGCAAAATTTTGAAAATTCCAATATAGCATCTGATAAAACTCGATGCGTACTACGAAAAATGTTTTAAGACATTTTTGAATTTGTTGCTATTAGTCAAAGTAAAAATTGTAAGCACTCCAGAGGGCGCTATGAGCAAAATTTCGAAAAATCGAGTGAGCACTTTTGTAGCACTCGTCGAGCTGTATAGTATACCAAAATTTCAGCATATTTGGCGGGCGGCAGTTTTTGCATGAACAGAGTGCCGCTGCAATTCACCATCACCGAGTATCTCCACCATCACCGTGCATTTGTATATGAAAAATGACCTTTTCTTGGAGGTCCAGTAAAATCATAATGGAAGGTCGTATTGGTTCAATTTTCTTTTGCAAGCCGCATCTACGGAAAATAAGAAATTTTTCTGTCCAAACCGCATCTCAAAATATTGTGGCGTTCAAGTTCTACGGCTCTTGCAAATTGAGAGAAAGTCTTATAGCATTTAACATGGGGAGGCGAGGTGACTGCAAAGAAGGGCGTATAACTTTCGAACGATTTAAACGATTTGGCTAAAAATGCGACTTTGTCGAAGTGAGGGGTGGGGAATCGAATGGTCCAAGCCATTTCTTAAAATATTGTTGCGTTTTGGCTAGACTTGACGCACAAAAAAGTTCCGGAAAAATAGCTTGAAAAAAGGAGAAAAAGAAAAATGGCCGACCTATAAAGTAGCAAATGCTTTGCTACTTAATAAGGATACATGAAGACCGAAGCAAATAAAGAAATCTAGGTTTCATGTTTCAGGACAAAGCAAAGCTTGTCTTCTCTACCAAACTTTCACGTTTTTCTTACACAAGGCATAATTTTAACCATTTTTTTGCAAACCCCAAGAAACGTATTCTAGGAAGACGTTACGCTGACGAATCCAACCGCAATCGGACGAAAAGTATCCGCATTAGTTTTAGAGAGGCGCAGGAGCAATTGTAGCAATCATGGGCATCGGATGTCTATGGACATTTTCTAGTCTGTACAAAAACTTTGCCCAGGAGAAGGATATTGTACAAATCGGTTTCACCTGTATCGTCTCAACATCCCTCGAGTCGGAAACGGAGCTTCATTTCCAAGCAACTGTAAATGCCCAGGCTTATTCAACAAAATTAATATGTACATCATTGAGCTGAACAAAACTTCCACCTAAAATGTTCACGACTGGTTGTCTCAACGCTATCCTAATCTTGGAAAACTTCACAGTTTTTGCCCCATTCCGCCTACGCTGCAGCTACGATGGTTTCCAAATATTACCTAACCCATCCTGTTTCAAGCCCGGAACATTTTTATTCTCGGTAAATCGAGCGGCAAATGCAATTGTAGCAATCATGGGCATCGGATGTCTATGGACATTTTCTAGTCTGTACAAAAACTTTGCCCAGGAGAAGGATATTGTACAAATCGGTTTCACCTGTATCGTCTCAACATCCCTCACTAATCTACTTGAAATGTTATCAAACAATGAATGTGTTCCACGAAGAAATAAGCCATTTGATTACTCTTCGCCTATTGTTTCTACCAGAGGAGGTGAACAACGTCGGCTCCGTCATGAAAAGACTTCGAGGGAAACAGTTGGGATTGTTGGAAGGAACTGTATACGCACTAGTGGCAACCTGCCTGACATTTCCCTGTGCCTTTGCCGCCTTCCCCTTTATTGTCTCTGATGATTGGGATCTATTCACACATATTGTTTCCAAAGCGATGAGACAATGTGGCCTGGAAAATCTACAGTGGATCGGGAAAATGTTCCTCAGCATGATTTACATGTTGACAATTATGCACGCAGTGAATATTCTCATTGTCATATTGCTATCATTTCTTATGGTAGCAGAGGGTGTTCAAGTCACGTCACGCAGACTGTTTCCTCCCCCAGGTGGAGATTTCCATCACCTGGAATTTCGCAATTGCTTGAACATGTTCACTCAGCTTCAGTTATTCATCCAACTCGGAAGGTTAGTTTCGAGTGAGGTTTTTGACTTCATTGTCAAACTGGGCGTCCTGATGGCGTCAGGCGCCACCTACTGCGTCATCATGTGTTACAGGGAACTGCCGATATTTCTCTATATTGTTTTTGCCCTGCTTTCGGTAATGTTTATCATCATTGAATTCATTTTCACTGGTATGTCATCCATTCCAAATGTAAATGGCGAAAGATTCAAAATATATTGGAGGAGGCAGAAATTATCGAAATATTATCAACTCAGGCTTAGAGCGTGCCCCCAAGTTGGATATAGGATTGGGGAAATGGTGTACATGGTGAAGAAAGCTACGGGATTGTCTATTTGTGACAATGTATTGAACATTTCGGCCACTTTGATCTTGATGCAGCTTAAGCTTAATAAGTGAAAAAAGGGTGTAAAAGTTTATTGGAGCTCCTTTTATTAATTTAATTTTAAACTTGTGAAGAAATGAGAATTGCAATGCAATGAGAAGTTTGCTATGATGAAATACGTTCGAACCTATTGTATTCCAAATTGGTCTTTTGATATTTGATCTTTGATATTAGTCATTGAATTTAAATAAACAAAATATTAAACCGAATGAGGAAATATCAAATAAACAGAATTAAATAAAATCTCTATGTTATGTTATCGTCCCATTTACTTTATCAATATTATTTATTTATTTGCGATTCATTTCATAAATCTCTTTTGCTGTAGTAAATAAAAATTCTAGACATATAGGCAATCATATGATGTACGGCTGTACCCACTGTCAATTAGTTTTATCAAGAAAAGCCATCACATAAGGGACTGTTCAAGTATTACGTCACGCCAAAATCTGGATTTCGAAGACTCCCCACCCCCTCACGTCACACTCTTATACATTGTAGGATAGGCATTACAGGATAGGGATGTCACACTCGACCATGACCCCCCACCCCCTCCCAAGAGTGTGACGTAATACTTGAACAGTTCCTAAGAAGAGAGTTTAGTTGAGAATTTTATCTATTCAATGCTCACAGCAAGTTGATATTAATACCAGTAAAATACGAGACCTAAGCTAATTTAAATAAAAGTACATAATCAATTGATTAATGCCAATAAGGCTTAAATGGGAATAAAATATTTCTGCTGCTGTGAAAAATGTTGAATTCATTTTATGAGATAAGAAGATACACAAGAAGCCAGAATAAGCTCGTTAGCACATTCAGATCTTTTTGCTTCTTCTCCCAGTGAGCATAACCTCTTTAGTCTTAATCTAATACTGATTGTTTCTGGGCGAGTCTTATCAAATTCCCTTGACATGACGGTATCACATTATGCGCATGTTGCATAAATCTGATAGAAACATTAAAACTCGAAACGTTTCAATGCAAAAACAAAACGAATGTGATCAACATCCCTGTATAAATTGCCTTATGTCGTATGAAAAATCAACTTAGTTTGAATTTAGCTAGTGAATTAATTACATGCATACCAAGTGACCCATTCGAATTCTTGATTATTTAGTCAATAACATAATTTAAAATGAGATCTTTAAAGATTTTCTTGTCGTTCGCGGTAGCGCTGTTGTCATTCACTCCGTGTTTTGCTCAAAGCAGAGTCTCATTCGGGGAATCGTGCAATGCAACCGTTCGGTGTGATTCCAGAGCAGCCTTAACCTGTGCGAATGAGACATGTCAGTGTC
The DNA here is from genome assembly GCA_027744415.1 of Seira ritae. Taxonomy (NCBI): domain Eukaryota; kingdom Metazoa; phylum Arthropoda; class Collembola; order Entomobryomorpha; family Entomobryidae; genus Seira; species Seira ritae. The sequence goes on from JAHZNI010000693.1 coordinate 6,834, forward strand.
TCAAAGAAGCGGAAATGGTGGTCGATTCAACCCAAGCCAAGTGTGTTGTTCTAGCGGGGGAACGCTGCAGATACACAGCAATTGAACCCGATGGTCAAGCAAAGGGCTGGGCGGAATCATTGGCGTGTATCGGCCACGCCAGTTGCAACTCAGATGGATTTTGCGGTTGTGATTTTGAATTCTATGAAAATTCAGAGAGAAAGTGTTCTGCCAAGAGGAGCTACGAGAAGAGCTGCGAGAAAGACGAAGAGTGCAGCATGAAGGAGAGACTCATTTGCGTGGGAGGCAAATGTTTGTGCAATCAAACGGAAGCTGTTTACGACAGACATAATAAAGTTTGCACACGGAAAGTCGGCATATCAAATAGACCATACGCGAGGTGCGTTATGAACGCTAAGGACGACAATTGTTACTGGGGTGTATGCCACAGCACTTGTGGATGCCAGAAAGGCTATAGAAATTCAACGGAGGGACTCTGTGTAGGAGGCCACAACTCGTCATGCGATCATATACTATCCCCGTGTGAAGATGGCCTCTCCTGCTATGGAGGAAATTGTGCTTGCCACTTCCTCGATAAGCAGGTGTACAATTCAGAGCTCAAGAAATGCCAGAGTAAGTTAAATGGACCATGTAAGGAAACCGTGCGGGGGAAAGCGTACCTTTACGACTGCATTGGCGAAGCGGAGTGCAGAGACGATCATGGAGTACATGAATGCCTATGCAAAGAGGGATACATCAAATCCAAGGATAATTCCTGTAGGAAAATGTATGGATCCGCCTGCACGAAGCATGAGGAGTGTGACACGGTCCCATGGGCACAGTTACGATGCATGGAAGGGATTTGTTCCTGTGGTGACTTCCAGGTTTATGATGTCACTTCAGGAAGGTGCTTAGAATTGGTGGGAGCGGATTGCTCGAGGGAAATGAAATGTGTTGACAATGCACACTGCAAGGGGCAACGTCTGCACATGGGGTATTCTGACCCTGGGATTTGCCGGTGTAAACCAGGTTACGAGGTTAAATCGAATAGAAAATGTGATTTTATGACATCTGTGGTTAAGAGGAAAGAATTTGAATCAGAGGAACTTGAAGAGTTTAGCATTGAAATCTAATTTTCAAAAATATTATGTAGATTCTAGATGAATCTATGTAGTTTACCTTACCTGAATATTACAAAAACTTGTCCTGAAATCTTTTAATTTTAAATTGAAGATGAAATAAAAATAGTTGTACCCCTGTCTACTTAGTTTAAACTTTAATTCTTTTGATAAAATATATGTATTTCCTCATTGGCTCTAACTTTAATTGCTTAGCTACATGGGTATTGATTGATTGATTCTATACCTATACCGCATGAATAAAATAAAATACGTAGGGGTTTTCTTGAATATTAATTACCTAATCGTTTTTCATTAAAACGTCTTCGTTGGATTAATCCCTTGCACTTATTTCCATTTCCAATTTACATCATCTCCAGAATCAAATTAACAAAATCAAAACTATTTACCAATACATTCGCAGGTATGTACTACTGTCATCATCAGTCCACATTAAATGTCAAATTCCATATCGTCTTGATCACTACGTCGACTTAGGCAAAGCTTCTGGATGATGAAAGTTTCAATGAGCCAATCGCCCTAGTGCAGTGCCACAATAAACCATAAAAACGACTGCTTGATAATACTTATCATTATCACATCACGCTTTGAGCTAATGATCGAATTACTTTGTATGCAAAATCCCGAAGGTTTGGCTTTTAATGGAATCTGGAGAATCAATTTATAGATACGTTCATTTACCCATGGCATGCCATACTAAATGTCGCTGAAAGAAAAATAGATAAATACCTAGGAATAAAATTATCAAAAACTCATTTGATAGCCAATTCTACGAGAATTATATTGACTTGCGGGTTTCGTTGATCAATTCAGTACGCCCCATTTTGAATTCTCGAACTCAGGAATACAAACTCGATTCCCGATTCAATAAATTATGCGTTAGAAGCCTAGGTTGTTGAGCCCATGAAATATTATGCTGTTCTAGAAAATTAATGGAACGTAAACGTCCATTGAGAGGAAGCAGTCGGAAAAAAACTTTTGAATTAAATATGATGTGTTCTCTCCACTAATGTTAGTTTGGCAGTGTATTTCATTTCCATTCAAAACAGGTTAAGTATTCATTAGACCTTTAATGTCCTAATAGCTGGAGGATACGGTAGAACGTAATTACATTAATGCACATTAAAAACTAATTAAAACACAACAACTTGGGCGTCTCCAACGTAATGCCGTAAACGTAAAAAACATTGTCCGATTACGTATGCGAGGGCCCAATTCCTCTGAGTTCAATGAAATTGCCTAAATTTAAATGACCATAATAATATTTGTCGACGGAAAGTTATATGCAATTCCAATTAAATTCTTTTTATTTGCGAAAAGTATTGTGATTGTGTTATTAATTATAGGACCAAACCATCTTTAAAATAGTATGAGAGACACCGCAGCGTTTATGATTGTATCAAATATCTTAAGCTTCGTGTCATTCTCCACAAAAAAGCTAGAGCCAACGTATACTCTAAATCCAACGCTGGACTCGATAAATTTTCTCACAAACTTTTCATTATTCCTCCCTTCGGAATGTTTCCTCCACTTCCGGAGCAACACTACAGAGGTCTGATTGATTGCACCACATAGTCCCATAACGATTCCCAGGAATACAAAGCACACCAATCCCGTCATCCCAGCTTTGATTCCGCTTACTCCAGGATACCGGACGAGTCCAAACATTCCCATTGTTCCGCCAAACATGTAGCTGGCTGTGAAGCATGGAAGGAACAAGCCCCGAAAAATGACTTGCCACATGCAATGAAGGACTTGCATCGTTCTGATTTCATGAGCGAATTGGATGGTTTGATCCATGAAATTTATCCCTCAAAATAAAATACACGTACATGAGCTGTTTCAGTTTCAGGTTGCAGCATGTCAAGTAGCCGAACATGAATACCACGAAATTCAGTACGCTCCAAATCTGCATAAAATTTAATCAAGTTAAATTATTATATAAATTATCTATTTGCTGGAAGTTCCTTACCCAAAATGTGATCCACACAAAGAAATGACATATCAACAAAAATGCCTTCGACCCCGGGGGAATATGACCTGTCCTGAGGAATTCCGGATGCACTGATGTCAGAAACTGTGGCTCATGGGGCTTCTTCAAAATCAATGCCGTATTCTGCAACGTAACTAGAATCGCAAGGACGATGGGAAACACGATCGACTTCACTCCATGCTTTTGTACTGAATCTAGTCTTCCCTCCACTTCTTCTGAATCTCTTCCCCTTCCAACTCCCTCAAAATAAAATACACGTACATGAGCTGTTTCAGTTTCAGGTTGCAGCATGTCAAGTAGCCGAACATGAATACCACGAAATTCAGTACGCTCCAAATCT
>JAHZNI010000694.1:0-14155 GCA_027744415.1 Seira ritae
GCAAAACTCGCTTCAGAGGCTTTGCCGACAAATAAAACTTGCTGAACGTGATTCCTTAGATAATTTCCAATCGAATGATATATAATTTGTCAAAAATATCGGTGGGCCGTTATGAGTATAATATACCGTGCTAAACTGCAGATTAACACTTGCACTCTTGACATATACCTATTTGGTTCTATGTTTAAAGTTTAAACCGTCAAGAAATTCGCGACATTCCAATTGCGATTACATAGTACGAATACCCACTTGTGGCCCCATGCCATGCTTATTGAAATGGACGTCATTTTTTCACAGACAAATAGATTGTTCAGAAAGGCCATAGATGATTTAAAAGTGTTTCTATAACATAACAGGCGCTTAAACAGTCGCCAAAATCGGCTCACAAATCCCCATCCAATACCGGATGGGGAATGATGTCCAAATATTTGAAAATCACACTCCACACTAACAGCATTATGCATGCTTACGTTTTGTATGACACCACAGAAGAAAATTTTGTGTTTTATTTCTACGTTCTTAAGACTAATAAATAAGCATGACGAAAATGTTAGGGACTAATTTGTAAGAGATTTTCATGAATGAATTTGCAGCACAGCCTCGCCCATTTCTTTTACTGCATTAACTAAGCACTAAATCCAATTCCTCCTCCGCCTCCAGACTTGTTGTCATCTTCATGCTCAAAAAACATGAAATCCTACGATGAATGCAGAAAATGAATTGATTAGTTTCAGCCTATAGCATTGAAAAAATACGCTAAGAAGACTTACAATCATGAAAGTTGCGCCAACCAAAAGACCTGAAGGTTATGCAATACATATTGGAACATTAAGCAGGATTTTAGAACTTTATGGAATGGACGAGTGCGGTCAAGAACTAACACTTTAAGCGTGGATCAAGGTCCATTGGGAAGGACACTCCGAATGTGTCAGCGGTTGTAAATGCCTCCTTAACCATGCCGCCCCACTTCTTATGAATCTCTCCAATTTCGTTGCCACTCATGTCATTAATCTTGAAATGGACCTGGACGAGGGAAACATGAATTTATCCAAGAATATCTAAATGATATTTTTAAATGAAGTATTTTTTATGAGAATGCTTTCGTTCTTACGTTGCAACACATGCAACACCCGCAAGGTCCTTTGATTTTCAACTTTGGATTTCCTTGATCATCTTTCACAGTAAAACTTGGACAACAACAGTCGCAAAAGTCTTGGCATACTTCTCCAATCAACAGATCCGTTCCAGTGAGTACTTGCGTTCGCTAAAATATCGAGACGTTGAAGAATATTTCCGAAAAAAGTCATCGTCGAAACATCGAAACGATAACATTTTACCCCAAAGCAAGCGCCACTACACAAGCAATAGCAACAAGTCATGAGCCGCTTCACTTTCAAACAACATCCCCCGGAGTTATTAAGAATGGCAATCTCGAAAGGTCGCCGACTTCCGAAGCAGCATCTGGTCAAACAGCCTGACATTTCGGCCGCCAAGTACATGCGCCTTCCTGCCATGTCGAATTGAGGTTCCGAGCAGATACTCCATTCCAGGCGGACACATGCCTGCGTCGTTCACATGCATGATTTTTTTCACAAAAATTAGATTCTAGAAATATTCATCCTTACCCATATTTTGAGGAGAGGCCATCGCCACTGCTTGATGGCGCATATGTGATGCTGATGGTTGCACCGTTATTGCTCCTGGATCCATGATATTGCTTTCTACTTTTGGATGGATGGATTGGATTTTCTACTTTCTCTACAACATGGATACTTTGACTGGGCTATGCTATACTTAAATGTTCTTAGAACATTCGGGTTAAAATTTTGTGTTATCTTTGGAGAAAAGGCGGGCTTTAAGCTTACTTACTTTAATACTACTTCTACCAGAAGACAAGAGCATCCTTGCCCTCGTCTCGTCCTTTTATCTCGTCCTTTTATGAATCTGACCAAGGGCCCTGGAAAAATAACCAAGGGTCCTAAATTAAATAACGGCAACACACCCATTCCATTCCACTAAATTTTTATCTCCACGTTAACATAATTCGTCCATGAGAATAAAAGTGGCTTGGTTTGTTCACGTTCCTCCAAATCTTCCAATCTTATGTCTGACGTCGGTAAGCCTGTGCTATAATGGTCCCTTCGTCCCCTACATGCAACATGTGAAGATTAATTAATAATTAGACGAAAAATCCATTATTTTGTTCAATGCTCAATTGTATGCACGACAATATGTATCATTCATCGCTTTAATTTAAGTGTGTTGTATTGTGACAGCTGCAAACAATAAAACTCCTAGGGAGGTCCATTTTCCAGTTTGACTTACAGCTACGGACAACTTTATTTCCAACACTATGATTTCATTATAATATATGCTGTTGTCGAAAATCGTACGCTATTCATCTTCTCCGTTCTTCTTTGTATTTTCTGTGAACTTACTTTACTTTCCAATAAAAATACGATGAAATAATGTTTTAAAAGTTCACAATTAAATAAATTTTTGTTTACAAGGATTTTATTAAGTCTACAACGGTACTAAGTATGTCGGACAAGCTTGCGGGTGACAACAAAGCACTTCAATAACCTACATCAATAATTTTAATGTCAATCAACAATATGACGAAAATGTACAATGTTAGCTAATGAAGAAACGGTTTGTAGTCTAGAAGGTCAAGTACAAGTAAACGACAGCAGTAAACACCAGAAATATGCAAACCTGGACAGGAACTCGCGATGTTTTCTTAACTACAACAAGAGACATTGTAGTCATCTTCATCATTTCTATCAGTGGTTAAGATTCCAGAAATTCTACTTACAATTACGCCCTATTCATACATCTTTTTCATTCATGGTCGACATTCTTTCAACACATTATGGACAATTTTTTCATGCTTCACAAGTTCCAAAATACAAATTCCATAATCTTATTGCTCTGCCATCGTCATCCAACTAGCTCCTAGACTCCTCTTGTCTTTAAAAAAGTCATATTCATTTTTCCATTTCAATTCAAAGTGCACGACTAACCCAATACAAACATCTTCCAAATAAAAAAAATCCCCGCGGCCGGTGAGCTAAACTCCTTTGGGACCGAAAGAATCTTCAATTGAAAAAAGTATGTATATCATATATCATAGACAGCAATTGACAGGCATTTTCATATGCGCACACGCGGCGGTAGTTTAGTCCTTACTATAGCTCATCATAATGATGCCTCTGCCTCCGTGAAATTATTATGTTGCATTTAATGAACACGTACTATAACCCTTGTTCCAATCCAAGGTATCTTCATATTTTAAAAATATCATACCCTTCTTCCCCGTCCCAAAGAGTGCTCAGCGTCGTTTGTCATACGGAACTGCATCACGTTGTTTTTCCTCCTTATTATATAATATATCATCCGCCAAGATCGTCAGTGGGAGCTTTAAATTATTTCGATGCGTATTCAAAGTCAAGTCTCAAGTACGCATTTTACCTCGTCGAAAACAATTCCACTCGGTTCATGAGTTTTTCAGACCATATAAGAAACGAAAAATTTAGGCTCATTTCAACCGGGCCATTTTAGTTCCTCCTCACGAAGTAAGTTATCTGTCTTCAGATGCACTTTCATAATAATAACAATAATGAGCCTCATGGATCCATTCGTATCGGAGAAGTGCATCTTCTACCGCACACATGCAGTTACGCACTTTACTTTTGGTACAGATGAATGGGTAAAAATATACGACATCCAAAAATACTTTTTTCATTTTCGTTCGATCGTGCGTATATAAGTGCATACTATGTATTACGGCTTACGGTGTGTTGTGCGTGTTATATGTAAGTAGTGTGTGGGAAGCGAAGTATCTTTTTATTTTACAGACTCTAACCGAACCAAAAATGAGTAGAAATCTTTGTGTGTGTCTTGTCCAACAGACTGGAATGAAATAGAAAGCAGAGCATCATCCATCCTCAGTCACTGTTCTCACTGATGCAGTTAAAATTCAAAGTGACTTTTTCACTTTTCGTTTTCTATGTTCATGATATTTCCTCTTGCTCATTACTGGAAAAAGAGTGAGCGGCGAGGTTTCTTAAAATTCTCCAGAAAGTCGAGCATGCATTTACAATTTTCGCGTTGGTTCAGTTCGTTTTTGTCACTGTTTTCTAAAGGTGTTTTATGTATTTCGTATTGTCTGAGTTTATAATGTAACGCACACGACAGAACAAGACGAAGCGACGCCTACGCATTGGGCTCAATATAAAGCTATAAAAAGTAGAAGACGGAGGGATTATTATCATAATAAAACCTGAAAACAGTACAGAAAAGAAAAAGTTCAGAGGCAAAAGAGCTACAGAAACTCCAGGTGGATCGGGCTCATTCAGTCAGATAGTCAGATCACATCTCCGATTCTTTGTCTCATGTTGTGCGCTACTCAGCTCCTCAGGCAGCTTTCTACTTTTCGTTGTGAGGGGTCTCATCATAATGTTGAGTTTTGATAAATGACTCATTAAAGTTCAGAGACTATTGGAATACATATCCGAGTTATCTTCGAGGATTTCCTGTCTTCTTCAAGTGTATTAAAGTCCATCGCGAAAAAGCAGAAACGCATATAGTAGTCTTTATGCTCGTGAATGTGTTATTGAAATTAGTTGTACGACACGCTTTTCATGTTTCAGTAATTATTTTTTCAGTTGTTACTGCAGAATAGTATCAGTAACTTTTGCTGCGAAACCCAGAGTTCATTACCCGCTTCGCGCGTTTAATGTGCAAAACACATTTCGTATGACTATAATGAGGCGCTCATTAATGTGTTTTGGCGTGTAAGAGTCCGTGCGTGTCTATCATTTAAGTACGCTTTTATCCGCGAATTTAACTGCTTTGGAATATTTTTATTACGTCTTAAGTAGTAACATGCCTGTTTTATTCAAGAAAAATAGGAAGTTGAAAGTGATGTTGCGAGTCACGTTACGATGTGGTAATTAATTTATACGGATACATGATATACCTACATGGTAGTATCTTGAGTGGAGGGTTTTGTGTCGATGCCAGAGGAAGGGGAATGACTTGTGAATTGGGATACGCGATGGGACTCCATGAGTGTCTGTGAATTTGAATGATTTGTTTGTTTACTTTGAGGCTATAAAGTGAAGGTCGAATAATATGCAACCCCTTTTCAATAAGAAATTATTTCTTATCGGCCGGCACGTGATTTGAGAGCTGAATTTTTTTCGTCATAAAACATTTCTGACTAGTCCTTAAAAATGATACCGGAAACTTCAACAAGAGTTTATTTGTTTGCCCTGATTTTAAGCGCCCTTTATGCACCTGCATCATGCCGCGTACCACCAACTGTACGAGTAGGTAAGATAAGCTATGAAACTTCCCGCATAGACAAGTTTTAAGCTATTTTATTCAAATAACATGTTAAAACGAAAAATTATAATGAAACTTGGATTTTACGACTTATCTTTATTTGTCCATCCACATTTTCACCATTTTTTACTTGAGAAATAGCTACCTTTCTAAATCTATGTTTCGCCACAGTAATTTTACGGCTAATTACTTCATGTAAATGCACCTCATCCTACTTTGAATCGGCCAAGAAAAGGGCATTTAAACAGTGCTTATAACCAAGATAATTAATCACCAGCATTGTAACCACTCTCAATCGATGTGTCGATAAGGAATCTATCAAACTCATGCCTCTGCTTGGATCGCTATCGTAAATTTTTTTAAGCTTTTTCTCGCGACTCGTAATGTCCCAGTCGTTGCAGTCATCAGTATAGCAAACGTACCAGTCTTCGTACGAGGGAGCGTCGAGGAAGTCGAGTTCCATTGATTGATTTTTATACATCACGCTCGCGTAACAACCTCGTGTATGTCCGTTAAATGGTATGGGTCTTCGAATTTGCAGATAACATAATTCTTTTAGCTCTAAGTAGTCTAAATTCACGGATCCAGGCATCATGCTTGTCTTCGCTGAAATGAAAAAGATATTTTTTAGTTTCTCTATTGCATGAAAATCGACGAAGGCTTTGCCCGATTTCTTTACCGTTTTCGAAACGCATGGTCAAGTTGTGATGAAGAGGATCCTTGCTACAGTCCATAGAGGAGCATGAGTCAGAGGTAGTAACTGTACCGGGGTGGTCGCACTGATAACATCTTAAACCTTGATACAAAGAAGAAGCGTTGGTTTTAAGATGATTGAATTTAATGGTGCATTGATATATTGTGAAGTGGGATACTTTCGCATTGTGCTGCACGTACCATCAATAAAGTCGATTGACTGAAATAAACCAGAGATCAGTATCATGACGTATAAATAATGTACCACCATGAAATTCTTTTGAGAGCCTCATTGAATGATGTTATCCAGGTCATAATACAACTTCAAATCAAAACCCGCGATATTTCAATTCGATTTCTTCTCATTGATTAAAAGTTGGTGGTGGCGTTGTCAGAGGCTTATACGTCCAGTCGAGACTCTATATTTTCCGGTCCGGGGGTAATTAGAGCCAGGGTCCTTCCCGACAAGTGGCTTGTGGTTGTTTGTCAGTAAATTACTTATTTTTCCTAAATCTACTACGTCGTATAGATGAGGACGGTCATCATAAATTACGTCATGATTGCTATTTACGTTTTTGGAGGTTTTTATTACTTATCTACAAAAATATTAACACTACACGTATCTAAAATAAACATAAATTGGTAGCAATGGATGAAAAATATTTTCTCCAAGGACTACATCATGGGCAATGCCTTAGCAATGTTTCTCTACGGGAATTTTATCTAAAATTGAAACGAAGCTTTTCTTTTCTCGTCCTGTTTTTTCGATCCTCTTGAACTTTCCTATTTTCTGCAGTGGGTTCACATATTTCCGTAACCCCGGTCTTTTCATAAAAGGGGACTACCAGCGAGATTCAAATACATCGTAATAAATTAGTAAATGCATTTAAATGCCGGTGTGGACTTCTCATAACACACTCGATTTACGACTTTTCATTTACTTCAAATTACGATGACTAATGCTAATGCTCATAGACCAGGTAGACAGCTGGCAGTCACCATTTATCATCACTAAATCGCACGAGAAAGATTCTTCATATAGGTAGGCCAAAGTTAGAGCTAACTAAAGGGATGCAGATGAACCGACCGAACCCTACTTAATTCCTCCTCGAGTATGACATAAGGATATAATGACTAGTGACTAGTTGCATTCATTATTGATGCGGAAGCAAAAAAACAGACAATATAATAATAAGCATCGGAGTCACAATCAATTTCGGAACTATGCATGTTTCTGTTTCTACTTCAACCTCTGCTCATACGCTGAGTGATATATTGATCTTGCTCCCAACTCAACGAAGGCAGAACAAATGTGTTACGTGAATTATGAATAATGTGATCGTGATTAATACGATGATCAGTTTAAGTCTTGATGGAGATGCCAGAGAGATTGCATCCAAAAAGTGAAATGACTTTATTGAATCCAAATGCATTTTTTTAAATCCCGTCTGACTCTGAGAAAATTGAAAATCAAAAAATGCTGTTGGGGAAATGTGCAAGTAATGTGAAATATCTTTTTACAAATTCAAAACACATATTGACATGCATACATACATGACTCTTTACGTCATTTACAAGCACTTGCGTAATGATAAAATGCGTGGTTTATGAGGCAATAATTATGAACATTCCAAACTTTTAAAACAAAGGGAAAATGAGCCGAGACCATAGACCATAAGCTAAATTTTATGCATTCTACTTCATTGTTGTGACTACGGACTAGTAGGCAAGCTACTAAAAGCCGAATCTATCTCAACATCGAAATTTGTATGGGTTTGGGGTTGATGTTGATCAAGTTGATCACATCATAAAGACATCGACATCAGCATTTCGTTCGAAAAGACCATCGTTCTTTGCTTTTGTGCCTTACAGTTTCATGTCTCTATTTAAGAAAACAAAAGATCCAGGGGACTAGAAATTCTACTATATAATAAGCTGTTGACGGCGATTTTTTCTACACGGTGTGTACCGCCCTTAATATCTGGAAGCCGAAAAAATAAGTGAGCAATAAATGCAGTCATCATAAGTTCAAGTCAAGTAACTGAATTTAAACGTTCACAGCTCTCTCTGCTAGTGCTCNAAGTCAAGTAACTGAATTTAAACGTTCACAGCTCTCTCTGCTAGTGCTCTGCCGGTAATAGTATTTTACTTAGGTTATTGGTAGTGAAAACACAAAAAGATTTCAGTGACACCGGCAGACAAGAGACAAGTTTAAACTTTTTCAGTTTGAAGCTCCCCTCATTCGTCATTTCTTCTCAAGAGAGCGATTTCATAGGTTGAAAAATGCTTAATGAGCGACAGACAGACATAAGTTGTTTTTGAAGACGTTTTCCTGAAAATGTTTGGATAAGAAAATAGAAAACGAGATTTTCACTTTGACTTTTTTAATCTTTTCCTTTCCTTAAAATGTCCTCCATTGCACTGCTTGCGTGTGTGCGTGTTACATGCTGCCCGGGTTCTAAAAAGCTAAACATAGGCAAGAAAAAAATTATTCTACTGCATAATGACTCCTTGGGTGATGATTGCTGCTCGAGTTCGGGTAGGACCAAGGTTGTCTCTCCCGAAGTCAGTTTTCACATAGAATTATTCTATGCTCGAGCTTGACGCAAACGCAAACACAAAATTTGTTGTATGTAGTATGTATGTGCACGCGCTCTACAAATCTCAAAGGAAAGGAAAGGCATGTGTCTTCCTTCGTGCTCTGGAGTTGTAGGTTCGTTCTTGTTATTTTTTTGATGATTAAGTGTGATGGAGCTGTCGATGAAGATGCTGACAGAGCTTGAAATTTTGTATCCTTAACTTTGTACGGAAATCCAAGGCACATGATTGTGATCCTATATGATTAAAGATTGATGTGACGAGTTTAAGCCATGTGCACACAGAAGATGGAGAAATCACTTGAGTAAAAAATAAGGATTACTGAGTAAAAATGCTGTCTTTGAAGTACACCCATTTTCCCATAGATTTACCTATAGATACTTAAAACTATTTTCCCTTCAAAACTGTTTTGAATGAGGAGCCTTTTAAAAGCTAGAAAAGAAGTGCGTAATCACAAAGAAACTGAATTTGGCTATTGCCTAATTTTTCCCTTTCTTTCTCTGTATCCTTCTTTAAAATATTTTCTTCAGATCGCCGTTGTCGTACGCATTTCCCTGATCCCGATAAAATAGTTGTTTTGCCTCTTGGCGTTTCTTTAACTTAGATATTATTAATATTTCTTAAAACGTCAGTCAGCCAGTCAGTCTAATCTAATCAGTTTTAAGAGGTTTTTGTTCCGTCATCATAAGTTGAGACACAATCATCTGAAAGAATTCCTCCGAAATCCAAGAAAAGAAAGATGAGAGCGCTCTAAATTTATGTGAAATATGAGCCGACGCATATGGATCCAACGTGTGAGATTTTTCATGAAATGGAATCATTGCTTTCAAGTTTCAAAGAAGGGAAAATATTGTCTACGTGTGTTTCCAGCAGCAGCACCACATTATACCTTGCATAATATGTACGTGCATACCCTACCCACACCACAGGTCTAATTTATGATGTGACAGTTGCGTATGGCGTGACCGTGCGCTGTGCAAAGCCAAAGCTTACCCGCTTGTGATAGGGATGATCATCATCATTAGACTCAGAATTAAGGAGACACTATGCAATCGCAAAATCTCTTTCTGGATGCCATGAAAATTTGAATTCTGTTCTTTTGAGGAGGATGAGGATGTGTATACTGTATACTACAAAACATGGTGTCAATATTTCAATGACCTTCATCATCATTGCAGGATGGTTATGGCGTATTAAGAAATTTAAAATTTTAATGTTTCAGCCACATCATTTAGTTTTTCAAAACCCAAGTACGTACGGAATGACTTCGGGTTGGCATGAATTATGCAACTTCTGACACTCTTCTCTAATGAAGACATAAAGGATAAAAATTATGATAGATGATGATGATAGTAATCTACTGCTGGATATTATGCATTCTGCCTCCAGAAGGAATTTTATTTTCCATAGTTTACCCTTCCTTGAATTTGCATCCAGTATCATTATGCAAATGAATAATAATATTCATTGCACTCTCTTCAAAAAGAAACTTTTGACCTGAGCACCGCAAGACGTACATGATGTTTCCGTGAAGGAAATAATGGCAAACTGCTGAGCAACGATGCACATTTCGTGTGAACAATGGAGAAAATTCTTTGCTGGAGACATTCATTGATGGTGGTGGGATGGAAGGATGATGGTGGCGTAGCAAAAAGCAGTGGAAAAATATTAGGTGGAGGAAAATGAAATAAAAGCTCTTAGAATTATGGTTTCATTCTTAAAGTTAGAATATTGTTAAAAAATTGAAAAATTTACACCGTTCTTGACTTGTTTTCTTGCTTTACAAAAATCAAAATGGAGAAATGGTGAATGAGGAAACATAAAACATTATGACTTTTTGTCTTTTCTATCGTGTAAAATCATTTTTCATCTAGGGTTAGGATTTATTTTGTCGTAAAACAGGATTCGAGAATACAGCACGGGAAAATACAGAAGTCAATGAAAATTCCAAAACAAGCCAAAAGATCTACAGAACTTTGGATAAAAATTTTATAACACATAATATGCAGGCGGCAGAAGAGAAGCTTGATTCCTTAAAGAATGCAAGTACCCATGTATGTATACATATCATCATTATGCAGAATGCATTAAGAATTGAACAATTTGTACTAATTCGAATATTTAAAAAATACTGCTTTTTCATAAATTAAAATTGAATTTTTCATACTTCGCAATCACTTTTTCAAACATGCATCAGCGGAAGATGCCCGGCCAGAAGAATGTCTGTCATTATAAGTGTATGTTTATGAATTCCTTACGAGACATTTACTAAGGACCATCCATATGGTAAAAGCTCTGAACGGAACAGGACGTTACATTTTACAGTAGGTCTGGGACTACATTGTGGCAGTGGCAACAGTCGCCAAGTTCTTTCAAAATCGTTTTTCTGGTTTTGTAATACTATACAAGCGATTTGAAATCTGAAGACGATTAGACTGGAAAAACTGGAAATCATGTAATTGTATTGTATCGCATGTAACTCGTATTGCGTATTGCATGTCTCAGTTATGTATCCTAGGTCACTGATTGCATGTCAGGTGCAGCAATAAAGCCAAGATTTGAATAAGCACTCTAACCCTCTAGCTCCATTGCTAATAGATTAGAGTAATGATAATCATTTAGAATACTAAAATCATACTTTCCATACATGGATTTCTTAAAAAAGGGATGATTTTCTGGAATGTACTTGCTCGCTGAAACTAAATTTTAAAAAAATATTTGATGTGATATAAACTGATACTTAACTTCAAAATATTTGATACGCAAGATACAACAGGCGTGAAATAATGCTTTAAAAAGACAGCAAACAATGGGATCATTTATGTAAGTCAATTTTTCTAGTTGACGTGTTCGATCAAACACATTCCTGAGGTGCATTCCTTATCGAACTGTGCCGGAAAACAATGCATACGTTTATCGCACTAAAGATTGATGAGATACGCCAAGTTAGTTGGAAAATGTTTGGAATACTTCTTATGCAAAACAGAGTTGTTAATTTAAAATTTAACACGAATTATCTATGCAAAGCTGGAAAACAGTTAAGAACTTACCGAGTTTATTTGATGATTTATTTTTTGTCCCTTTAGGAAGTGTATTTCTGGAAAAGGAGCAAGATGTTCACAAAGCGTTCCGGCTTGGCATTGAAACTCTGAAGACCAGGCACCTCCTGAATGAGACAGATATTGAGTTTGATATTCAGTATGCATCTCCCCAGGACTTTTTCCATCTGTACACAAGAGGTTTGCATTTTCAAATATGATCTTGATCAAAGAAGAGTTGGCTATTAAATGTTGACTTGCTTAAAAATAATAGTTCATCATAGACTCTAATCGCATTGTACTATACATGCTTGACAAAGATGAATATTTCTTTCCTTCTTGTGACAGCATGCGTCGAAGTCTCATACGGAATCATTAGTTTATTCGGTCCTTCAGATCCAGGGCTTGATCGTCAGCTAGGTTCCATAAGCAAAGCTTTAGGGATCCCATTGATCTCCACAGCTCCTCGTACACTTGCTGAGAAAAAGAGACGGTTCTCATTTTCGGAGGAAGTCATGTCCTCATCCGATCTCACACTTGCGCTGTATCCAACCCAAGCCCAGCTCATCTCTTTGATGAAAGAATTTGCAGCGGAGTTGAAATGGAAGGATATTTCTATTATACATGATCCAATGCAAGGTAAGAAGTTCTTTCCAGCTAAAGGAACCCGACGTAAAGATTTTGCTTGCACTGCATGCTGCTTTGTTTCAAAAACTTAAAATCATTTATGGGTATCTCAACTCACGTGAAAGTAGCTAGTCTTCGCTCTCATGATGCGCACTCGAGCTTCATTTGATAAATCTTAATGGTAGAACAATTTCGTATTTGAAACTTACGAATGTTGGATTTAAATTGAGGGAATCTACTTTTAAAATCTGTAGCAGGAAAAGAATGAAGATGAATAAAAAGTGAAAAGCATGCCTAGTTATATGACAATATACAAACGCAAACAAGCAGATATCACATTGGCATTGATGTTGCTACAAACTGAAAAATCAACTAAATATCGGTTTTTAAGTGATTATTATTTAGGAAAGTTGACAAATATAAAATAAGATAATTATTCTAAATTTTAGGTCTAATTGATCCATCCATTTTGGCTGAAACCCTTCAAAATCTCGGCTCAATCAGCGTCCACCAAGCAACTTCTGATCTACGAGCGACACTTGTCCAACTCCGACTGAAAGGAGCGAGAAACATAATTATTGACACGGGATTTGGAAATGTGGAGTCTGTAATTCAAGCAACTCTGGATACTGGGATGATGACAAAATCATACAGCTATATTTTTACCATGCTAGTAAGTACAACTCCGAGAGACAAATCTACTACTGAAAAGTTTAGCCTGCTTAGAAGAAGAAATCTTGCCTTTTCACTGGAAAATGGTTGACAAACGTAAACAAGGGATGACAAGTGACATCCTCGCCTGTTCTACTTGACATATTTACGCATCTCCTGAGTTAATTCATTTACGCGTTCCTCTTGTACTACACTAACTACATGCTTCACAATTATGCTTCCTTCCATTCACAGTTTACATTCGATCTGATGCAAGAAAGGAACATTTTGAGACCATAAAACATTCGCTCTCAAGATTTATTGCTGTATTTTCTCGGATGTCTGTAGCGGATATCTCCTGGAGTGAAAAGAAATGCACTTGCACTTTTTTAGACTTTTAAAAGAATATGTAAATACATCTTTCATGCCACTGGTGAAACCTCAATGCGACAATATGAGATCTGTGCTGAATCCATTATGTTACAAAAAAACCAAACATTGATGCAGATTTTTAAAAGAAAATGAGATTGCTCAGTTACTAGAACTTATTCTTTTGGAACTTGAAGAGTTTTCTGATTCTCATTCTTATCATTTAATGTATAGGACAGGGATTCCCTAATAATTATAGAAAAAAATTCTCTAATCATTTTTGAAATGTTACGAAATGCAAATGCATTTTAATTCCAAGACACATCTGCATCTTTTCTAATTCATTTTTTACGCATTTCATTCCCTGATTACATTATATTTACAGGACATGAAGGCAGCCAACTGGAACCGTCTTCAATATTCCGAGGCGCTCGTCTTTGGCTTCAACATTATAGATGGAAGGAAGCTTCAAGAGTTTCAGGATTTTTTCACGTCATCTGGAGCATCATCGGTGAGAAAGATGATATCTCATTTTTTATTATAAAAAGGTAATGCAATACAGCAAAGTGCATTAGTAAGTGAGTGAACGCTATATTTAAAGAAGCGTCACTGATTAGATCATCGGCTGATGAAAATAGATGGTAATATGATGTTTTTCGGTGCCTTTTTGTCACCTTATACGGACTTGACATGGAAGAGTAGGTACGCCCTTTGAAATTGTCAAAGATGGTGGAAGCGGTGCTCTTGTGATGATGATGCTAATGAAAATGATGGGAACAAAATTAGGCAGTGCATAAATGATGAATTTATGATGAGTGTAGGTAAAAATT
>JAHZNI010000695.1:0-11418 GCA_027744415.1 Seira ritae
AAGATAAAAAAAGTAATAAAAACACACATCGTGCTTTGCCTTTACATTCGATTCGTTTTTATTGTTGTTTTGTAGGTTGTGATTGCGACCACATCAACATCAAAACATCCCCGCTCGCCAGTATCGCCAGATCAGATCGTTCAGAGGAAGTGAAGGCCAGGCCAGAGGATATGATATGAAATGATGATATGATGCTCATCCAAAAATAATGGAGGGACGACAACGATTTGGACATGGACATACATGAACATTGTGTAGTACACATCAAAATTAATTTTTCCTCATCAACTCGGACGAAACAATAAAAGCCTCGATTTGAAGCCAGCAATGCCATGTCACATTACCTGCACGTGGTGTTGGTGCAAGTGTAGCTACAGCCCATGAAACCAATACAGCACAGGTGAACACACAATAAAAAAAGGATTCTGAGCGAATTTGATAAGACCTGTGTGGGTAACCGTAAGAAGAGCAGCAAAAAATGAATGTTCGTCCAGTGCAGCAGCAGTGGCAGCAGTGTTAGTGTTTGCCAATCTCTTGATCTGTGACGGCTACCAATCTGGCTCTGTTGATGTTCACGGTAATAAATGGTGGTGGTGAGCAATAAGTAATTGTGAATCATGGAATTAGTTTTGAGTTGAGAGGAGAGGGTAGAGTTCATGAGGAGGAGAGGAGATGATTAAGCAAACTCATCTGCATTTTTATTTCAGCAACGCTAACACTTGAGCACTAAAAATATCCCAACAAAAAAATTAAGATTCTTGTTAACCTTCACAATAGTCAAGTTGACGAACAAGCGACAACAAAGGTGTGTTACATAAATACATAGAAGAGGGAGAAGAGATGCGCGCTGGCAAGAATGAACATGAATACGAATCCACGCTGAAAATAATATCTCAAGCGTTTGGATGTGGAACAACGTGTTAAAAACAATAGGAACGTTTTCAAAGAACAGGAAAAAACGCATTCGTGTTGTTGTGTTGTGGTAGTTGTGAGAAGTGAAGAAAAAAATCCAGTTTCATTTTCATGATACGTAAATTTTCCTTTGAAACTGAGGGTATACTACAAGTGTGCATGTGAAAATAGGGATTTTTTACACTCCTGAAGATTTTTTTGTTGGATGCGGTCTAGTTCCCACCGAAGAGCAAGAACAACGCGAGGAGGAATTAAGAATTGAAGCATTTATTTGTTGAAATGAATTGAGCTCCTCAAAATAATAAATTAGGCATTAATTTGATACAATAGAATAAGCTGAATAAGCTCTCAGCATTTTTTCTGAAGAAGCAGAGTCGAAACGCTTGAGCCGAGCCACATGGACGATGGACAATACTTTTAGAGGATTCCAGTTTCCAGAGCCAGAGAATCAAGTGCCTTGACAGGATTTTAAGCAGTTTGTGTTAATACTTATTAGTAAATATGCCTGCAAATTCATCAGAGCCTCCGCTCTACGGAGACGTTGAGGAACGACATGGTGGAGGATATCATTACCTTCACCAGAACTCAAATGGAAGCCTTATGGATTTATCCGGTGGCGGAGGAGGAAGCTTCCAGTTGAGGGAAGGGGTGGGCTTGGATAGGAATGCCAACCAAATTGAAAGGCTTGAAAGTGAAAAGGTAAAACTTGTCATGACCCACTTTGATTTAATTATTTGTTTTTCATAAAAACATTATTTTGATTTCGCATGTCATTTGCATTTTGCATAGGACGAAGCTGAAAGCCGACTTTTTGACTACCACACTTCCGGCACGCGTATCCAAGTTCACCCCGACGACATCTTCTTCCACTCATCCTCCTCCCGCGGAAAGCATCTCTCTGACTCCAGCAGTGTTTCCCTCAGCATCAGCTCCAATAATTGCTGCTGCAGCTGTTCTAATTGCTACTGCAATAGCAATGGAAAGCAATCCAAATCCTTTCCCAAGGAAAGGAAAAAGACTTTCATTGGATTTGGGTTGTGCGTCCTCGGCTTCATTTGCAACTCCTTCTCGATATTTCTCACGCATCAAAAGATTCCCGATAGGAATCTCCACCCACCCCTGCCCGATATTTCCTTAGACAATCTCACGAAACGGAGGTGGCTTAACGATTTGTCCGATGTGATAGTGATTATTTGTACAGTGACTAGTGCCACTCTAATTGTTTCTCATAAGCATAGGTAATTTCTCATAATTCATATAAAGCCATAAAAAATAATCTCTTTTGTTGGACCATTAAAAAACCTCAATTTATTTATATTTCGGTCTGGACAGGTGGATCCTAGCCCGTCGTGTGTTCCTAATGCTAAGCTTGCTCTACGCCATGCGCTCCGTAACAATGTACGCCACAGTGCTGCCTTTGGCAAACACTCATGTCTACTGTTCCCCCAAGCTGAATTCCTCCTCGTTTGGGGAAACAATGTGGGCCGCCACCAAGGAAGTCCTCAAGTTGATCGGGGCGGGTGGCCTTGGATTCATGGGCCAGAAGACTCTCTGCGGCGATTATATCTTCAGTGGACACACAATCATTTTCATGATGACATATCTTCTGATACGAGAATGTAAGTAGGAAAAGGTGATTAGTAATGCTTTATTTCAGCGAGTCATTTCCTCGACAGCTCAGAATCCGAAAGAAAAATCTAATTCTGGATAAATATGCTTATATGTTATGTTTGCTCATTGCTCACTCACAGATACACCGAAAAAGCTCGTAACCTTGCATTGGGTCGTTTGGCTGACATCATGGACGGGAATCATTGGGCTTCTTATCTCGCACGGCCACTACACAATTGACGTAATTATTGGCTATTATGCAACCACGCGAATGTTTTGGATTTATCATACATTAGCGAATAGAATGGAGAACAAGGTAAAATAAATACTCAATACAAAAATGCAAATATGTAAATGAACATGCCTTTAAACTTAAAGCGGTGTCGGTATGTTGTCATAAATGATTATGCATAATTATAAATTAAATGGACATTTGGTCTCCTGTTTTTTCCAGAGACGATCCCACTCGAATCATTTGTCTGAGGTTTGGTGGTTCCCACTTTTAAAGTATTTTGAAGGTAATGTGAATGGTAAGATACCTCACGAGTACTCCATGCCCAGACTTTGGAAAAAGTCGAGGCTGAGCACCTACGCTTATAAAACGCTCCACATGGTCAGCTAACAGTAATGAATGAAGCGAGAGAGCGAGACACACACACATCTTTAAGAGAAAATGCTGACTAATTAAAGTAAATTAAATTTAGACGAAATGAAAATCGCCAAATATTGAACAAAGTAAAATGTAGAGAACAACTTTTAAATATGTTTGTTTTTTTAAAAGCCATAAGTATTATGCAAAATGCGTGTTTTTCAAAAGCCAAACTAAAAGATATGTCAATTTAGTAGCTTAAAATTGAATGAATTGAATATATTTGCTATTGCTAGTCATTCTGAAATGCCCCGGTTCTGGAACGAGAAAGAAAGAAAGAAAACTACTTAAATGTAAACTATAGAGGTTGTGACTGTGCCTTTTATCAATATTGAGTACCAAGTATAAATACATGAATCATGAACTCATGGCATAATTACCGAATATTTACCAGTGTTTTATGAGTACAACAACGTAACGTAATAAATCACATGACATTTTTTCTCGTTATAACTTTCATCATCCACGTGCTCCTCATCTATGTGAATGTTCCAAATCATTTCGCACTCCGTAGATGCCCGACGACTAAGTTCGGGTTCATGCATTTTCTATTTTCACAAATTAATTTTCCCTTTTACCCTCATTAAATACCCCATCCATGGATACATTTGTCTAAATTGACATAAGGAAAAAATGACGGAATAAAAAATCTAGAATTTCGATATTGAAGGACATGCCTCCGTTTTTATCAGCCACCCTGACCCTGACCATATTCTTGTTTTGTATTTTGACATACATTACCAGTTTAGTTTTGTATGACCCATGTCCAAAACCGCTGCCTTAAAGAAAGAATTATCCAAAAAATACTGCAATCATGTCCGAACCCAAACTGCAACTAACCAATTTAGCTTTAGACAAAATAAAGAGCACATCCATCTCAATGAAAGACGTGGAAGGAAGGCTTTCAAAAGCAATGGAAACGCTATCGGCTCCTAACAATTCTCCCAGTGGGGATTCCACCAGAACGCCCTCAATCACAGACCTCCATGCTGTGGCGCACGCAGCAGCGAGCATCAAAATGGTCAAGTTTGCCCCATCTCCCTCAGCCACCCAGTCGACTTCCATGATGTCAGATGTGATTGATTCCCTCGATAACATTAAGAACTTATTGAATAACAATGATGACGAGAAGACTCAGTCTACTGCGAGACCACCCTTCAATTTCGGCTTAGCTCCTCCCCTGTTCCCACGACCCATTTTGAGGGACTCGGCATCTCAAGATGCAGCTTTGAAGAATATGATGGGATCGAGGAGCTATCTCATGTTGACTTTGCAGGGAAATACGAATGCGTTTCCAGTTACGCATGAGACGTCGCAAATTGTTGCATCAATTGGAAATTTGGAGAAAGTGAAATCCTCTGTTTTTAAGTTCGAGAGGGATGGACAAGTCTTGGATTTTCGGACAATGAATTGTTCAAAGAGAAGGTAAGACGGAGCTGAGCAAGGAAAAGCTGCTATGAACTTTATTTAATAAGTTTTAATTTGCAGGTCTCACAATGCCCCACCCAAGCCAAAATCCGAATTCGGCGAGCAGCCCATAGACATTTCCTTATTCGTTCCTCCCAATGAATTCGACTGGTTTTCGAAAGATGAAATGGCTCAAATATTTTCCTCCCCTGCATCTTGTCATCTCTTCACAGCCCTCCGTAACTCTACTAGCGCAACACATGTTTTGGAAGAGTTGTACTTCAATGGGAGTCGCAAAGACCAGTCGAGTGATTCCACCCAAGAAGAAGAATCAATTCAATTTCTGAACATTGCCGAAACACTGACCGACCTAAATCACATTAAAAAACTAGTCCTCCGTGGGATTTGCGATGACATCATGCTACGGTGCATAGGAGAATCAATGTTCAAATTAGAGTACTTGGATATCAGTGGCTCCCCACTAGTCACCAATGAAGGCATTATAAATCTCATCTTCAAAAAGCCCGTCCTCAACTCCGCTTTCTACCTCATTCCAGCTTGGTTGGCCAAGAACAAAGACAAAATGAATCCCATCACCTCCACCATTACCTATTTAGATCACTCGTGGACTTCCGTGTCTTCCATGGGAAGGAAGATTTTACAACTCCTTCCGGGAAATTACCAATTCAGAAGACTAATCCATCTCGAGGATCAAGATCCCGTCGGTCATCATATTTTCATCAGAAAGAAATCCTGCCACGAAAGCGTCATTCCCAGCAATGCCAACCAAGCTGGGGAATTCGTGAAAAGTCTTGGGGAAATTGTTGGATTTAAAGGGAACGAAGCATTTCCTGAATATCGTGGAGAGCCATCCCTGGAAAAGGTGTTACCTGACCGTGTACTCCGCGAAACGGGATAGACCAAATGCAAATGTTGTACAAGAACAGGGGAAAATGGAGACATTCGAGACGGAAAAGTCAAGATCATCAAAAGACGCAGCAAACAAAAGTTCATTTCGGAATTGTGACTCCCAATCATCATGAGAAAAGGATTCAGGGGGTTGTACAGTGGGACTCCAGTGGGAACCTTACGGAACTTTACACAATCTTCCCGATGAACATGAATGGAATTGGGAATCTATGCAATTTACAAGTATGTATTCAGTTTTTCTAGACAATATTTATGTGCTTTCACTTGAGCTGAAATAATTTCCCAACATTCAAAAATTATTTTTTATGAAATTCTAAAGCATTACCGAGGCATAGTCTACGACACATGGCGCCAAGATTACAGTATCCTCCCAGACCTCACCACCCTGGACATTTTTACGGAACCAATAACCTTCATCAGCATCCTCCAATTCTGTCCCAATTTGAAAGTCATCAAGGTTCGTGTACGCACCAGACCCTTAACGGATCCGATGTTCATAAAAGCTATACAAAATTCAATGAGTCGCCGCTGCCTGGAGGAGATATGGATCGCCCCGGGCTCCCATATCGAGAACAATACAAAGTCAAGCATGTCCTTCTCCAGCTCAGCAAGTTTGAAAACTGGGGAGTCTGGCGATTCTCTAACTACCTCTTCAGTGGAGGATCTCAGGAAGCCCATATCCCTCTCTGAGTTTGACACGAATGAGCTAATACAATTATCTCTGGAGAGCTTGGATGTTGCTTTGGAGGCTTGTCCGAAGATGAAGAGGGTGGGGGATTTGGCAATGTGGATTAAGGTGGATGAGATGGACTTTTATATGTATTGCGAAGAGCTAAAGAAGAGGAACAATCGAGTGGTTGTGAATTGGGGCAATATGAACTTCCCGATGCTAAATGAATACTAAAAATAAGTTTATTTTCATACTTTTTATTCCATAAAAAACCACACAGCCAAACAATAAAATTCTTCGTACTTACCAACTACGCAAGTAAACTAAATAGTAGAAAACAATTAACTTTTTAATTATCGATCGCTTGACGTAACAAGCTCAAACCACTGCCTCAACGCATCTGACAAAACAGTTGGCAAACTCAGAATATCTCTAAGAATCAAATAAAATGGGAAAGGGAAATTATCCATGTATCTCACAATCTCCACCGAATTATCAGGACCAAAAACAGGTTGCCTTATATCCAAAATTGAATTGGTATTATCGGGATTATCCACAATTATGAACACAATAAATATATTCTGTTCTCTGGCCTTCATAATAGCCCTTCTGGTGATATCAACTCCTTCATTGTTGATTCCCCTCCCATCGGAAATAATAATCATCAGTTGGGCAACCTCGGGATTAAGAGAGCTGGAAGCGGAGGAAGTCGTCTTGGAATGAGTGAAGAGCGCAGTGGCGTATTGCATCAACTGGGCAACGCGTGTCCTTTTCTGAGCGAAGGTGAATTGCTGAATTATCCGGGCACCTGACATATCAGTGAAGGGCTCGTCGAAGGAATGAATGAGCTTGAAGTCTTCTCCGAAGGAACCTACGGCAAGCTTCCCCGCTTCGAGGAGACTTAAGGCGCGAGCCACAACTGCAACGGCTGAGAAAGCCATCTAAAATAATAAAAAGAATTTTTTAAAATTAAATAATTGCATTTTAAAAGAAAAATTCGCAACTTTAAAATTGACACAGTCTTGGATTCTAAATCATGCCACTCAACAAGCGCCTGTCCCGACTCCCCTTTACTTTGACTCGAAAGAATCAATTCTTGCACATCCATCTGCTCAACCTCTATTTTACTTTCTGCTTTCTCCTTCAGGAGTTCTAAATTCGTGTGGCTGTATGATTCAGCCGGTCGTTGGACACTCATTGTTTTGACGAGATCACCTTCAACTTGTGCTTCGTCTTCCTCGGGATTCATGTCTTCATCCCGGTTTCTGACTTTCTTATTCTTTTTATTTTCAGGGAGTCCGCGAATCAAATCCGGTGCATTTTTATCTAACTCACTTTCACCAATTTCTTCGATGTCATCATCGTCATCAACATCCATTTTCTCCTCAGTTTCGTCTAACTTTGGATTCTCTGTTTTCTCCTTATCATCGTCGATTTGCATTCCTTTCTGCTTATCCATCTGCTCTTTGGTTGCATTATCTATGGTCAATGCATCCTTCTTCTCTGCTGACTGAATATGTTGATAAAGCTCTGCCGAATTCTGTCCACTTTCCCCGTCATTATCATCATCTTGGGAAGCCTCCTCCATTGGTTGGTTATCATTGGACTTATCAACAGTTTTCAATTTTTTCATTTCAGAATCAGACTGTTCAGCAAGAGATCTCATAGAATCCGTTTCTCCGGGTCTACGAGACGCCTCCTCTTTGTCCATCCTGCTTTCTCTTGATTCGCTCATGTCCTTATTTAAAGACTTGCCTTCATGTCCATGTCCATCTTTGCTTTCCACTTGTCCCGCTGCTTGCTCATCAGACTTTGACGGGTTTTCCTCCTCTTCTGTGGGAACAGGAACGCTTTCCTTGACTTTGTCTCTATCCTGTTCCGCTGGAGCATTTGAAGGATCATCTTTTTTCTGCGTGGGAACAGCAGATGGCTCAGGTCTCTCTTCCGCTTGTTTAGAGTCTTCCGTGGATGTATCTACCGATTCCTCTTGAGCTTCATCCTTTTTCTCCTCCTCTTCTTTTGCAGCGTCAACATCCACATCCATTTCTTCCTGCCCATCTCCATCCTCATCATTCTTCTCGTCTTTATCCAATTGTGCGCCTTCCACATTGATCTCATCCTGTTTGCCACTCTCGCCCTCCTCATCATCTGAAATTTCATTAGGTTTCTCGCCTTCCAGTTCCTCATCACCTTCCTTCTCTTCTTCGTTGTCATCAAAGCCCTCCGGCAGCTCACGATCCCGAGCATCTAAATCAAAAGGATTTTCCTCTTCCCCTTCTTTATCCTGTTTAGCCTCGGCGTCGTCAAGTTGGAGATCTTCTGGAAGATCTAAAGGCTCAGGTTCTTCCTCAGGCGGATTTTGTCCGTGGTATGGATCTACCTGATCATCATTTCGCTCTTCATCTTCGTCCTCCTTGTCCTCGTAATCTTTATTCTGAGGTTCGTTTCGGGAATGATCTTCGTCATCCTGAGTGTCGTTTTCACCCTCCTCTTGACTTTCATCTTTCTTCGAGGCAAGTTCTGTCTCACCTTTTTCGCGACTTCCTTTCCCATCTTCCTTCTTTTGTTCCTCCGACTCGTCTTCATCCTCTTCTTCGTCGCTTGATCCACCCCAGAGCTATGACGTAAAACGTGACGCAAGTTATTTAATTTATGAAACTCTCCTAACACCAAAAAAAGTTATATTTCCGAACTAACCTTGTCATCAATTTTCTCCCCGTCCGCATCAACGTCACCCATTTCTTTGTCCAAGTCCTCTGGCTCATTTTCCTCTTCGCTGTCCTCGTCCTTCTCATCATTATCATCCTCCTTTTCATTGCGCTTATCTTGCTGTTTGCCACCAAAGTCCTCTGACATCTCTACTCCTTTATCATCCTCCTTCACATCTTTCTCTGCTGACTCCACTTCCTCTCCTTGCTTCATTGTGTCGTCCAACTGATCTTCAGACTCCAATCGGTCGGAAACATCTTTTGCATCCGAAGTGGTCTCACCTTCGCCCAGCCCCATACCAGACTTCTCATCGATTTCTGGGCCCTCCTCCGCAGCGTCATTCTCGTAATCCGAGGGAAGGCAGAATCCCTTCTGACCAAGAGTTGAAAAAATTGAAGATAAAATACTCAAAAGCTTTGAAGTGGCACGATGCTGTTGCACCAGCACTTTCAGATAGAAATGGAACGTCGAGCCAAACTGAGAGAGAAGCGGTTGAAGGTTTAAGAATAATCCGTTCATGCGACTGTAATCTCTTCCACTCTTTGCCATATTCAGGATGCACTTGATCCGGATGACACTTTCCAGGACGGGTTCAAAGTCGAAGCAAGATAAGCGCTTTAGCAATGCAAGGTCAGTCAGCTTCTCTTGTTTTTCCTTGTCTTCATGTTCATTTTCCTCCGTTTTTATGGCTTCTAAACGCTGGAATGATAAGAGGATGGATTCCACTATTTTCTCCACTGCAGTGGTAAAAGCAAGTGGGTTTAATACTGTACCGCGTTCTAAAGCGGATGATTCCCATTCATTTCTAAAGGATGCAGTCCAGCTTTCCAAGTTCGACTTTGATTTCTCCAGGGAATTTTGCAAGATCGAATCATTTGAAAACTTCTCTCTGGAATTTAGCTCAATACCGTCCTTAATCATTTCAATGAATGATAGACATTCGCTCAGAATCTTAGAGGAAATCAAACCTTCGCTCATTCCCCTAATTGGGATGTTTATCACAAACGGTCGCAACTTATTTTGGACAAGGATGCATTTTGCAAGGACATTATCACACAGCGATTTGAGCGATGCCTTCTGCTCCATAAAATCTTCTTCAAGTGAGTCAGCCACGATGACATATTGATTGTATTCAATAATGAGCTCGCTAACTCTGTTATAAATCATCTTTGCAAAGTTGTCTGAAACAAATTGAGCGTCATCTGACTCGTTACGACGGTGCCTGGAAAGGAGCATCAGGAGCTCCCACAATAATTTCCCGTATTTTCCAATGCACCTCTTCTCTACGAGAATTTGCTGGTGTAAGTCAATCACGTAGCCCTTACAGCGGTCAATTATATTCGGACCAAGCTCCTTGCTCGGATTGTGGAATGACTTGAGCATTACGGATATTCTGGAAATACAGCGCTGGAAATAGTCCTCGCATCCTTTCCATGCCTCTATCAGTTCCTTATCTACGGGGGACTTATTAGGGAAATTTTTCCACCCAGCGAAGAAATCCATTGGTTCCGAGTTGAAGTAATAGAAGTCTGTTTCCTTCTCAAAAGACTTTAAATGAATCAAGCCCTTTCGATAAGAAAGGCCTAGGCCCTGTAAAGCTTTGAATAGCTCGGCAAGATGAGTCCTTCGCAAGTTGTGAATGTGATGCAAAGCCTTCTTCCGCTTATCTCCCTTTTCTTCTGGGGCATTAAGATTCTGGAGTTCATGGACCTTGTCAATGATGATTCCACTTAATTCATCCACCTCTTCTAACCTTTCAACGTAGCTCCCGTCTTTTGCAATCATTTCATTCGTGATTTCCCTAGCTTTGTCGAAGTACTTTGACAGTTTCGATAATCTCTTTGACCAGTCAGTTGAGAAAAATGGAAATTGGATTTCCTGCACAGTGCATTGCTCAGCCAATTCCCCGGGAAGAACATAGGAAACTTTTTTTGCCTTCCCTTTACTACTTCTACTTTTCCTCTCTGTTTGGAGGGAATCCACTCCAGAAACGTCCGAAATAAGAACGGTGGAGACAGGTGTATTGAGGACCTTCTTATACTCCGAAACAAGCTTATTTAATTTCTTCTGACTCTTCTTGACAGAATCTTGGAGAGCGTAGAAGTTGGCGTCAGTCCATCTGAGGATCTCGACAAACTCCTTCATACTTTTCTCAATTGGAGCGGAGAGCGACTTCAGCCGGTTGTTTACAGATGGAACAAATTGCTTGTAATAAACCAAAGTATTCCACACATACGGAATAAGTTCCTGGATTCCATCCTTTGTTTTCGCGTCATACAAAGCTGTTTGCTGAAGACCAGAGAAGTGACGATAGAGCTCTTCAAGGAGGCTCAATCGAGTCACGAATTGACCAAGTGGAGAGGATTCCATGAACTGGTGAAGAAGTTTCAGAAACTTTCTTTTCTCCTCAAGATCCTCATCAAGTTTCATACTAAACTCGAGTGACGCGCCAAACAAGTGGAACCACCATTGCTTGGCTTCTCTTTGTTCCCTAAATAGGAGCAAGAACAAAAACACAATAATGCAATGG
>JAHZNI010000696.1:0-16150 GCA_027744415.1 Seira ritae
GTACTCACAATATACATAAGAAGAGATAATGGATGAAACCAGATTTTAGCACTGTTATTCGAAATCACCAAAAAAGTGCATCGCAATGAAAAGGCATAACCTTGTGCCAATTTCACCCCCTATTCTGTCACAGGAAAGAGAGAAAAGAATTTCTTCTTATGTCTGATTCTGAATTGAAAGGACGACTTCTTCAAGTGCCAGGCAGACAAGGGGAGATCTCTGTTTTGGCGAGGGTTGCGCCGGCTAAAGTGGTGTGGCTTTGTGCTGCTACTCTTGATGAATATAAATGAAAGAAATATATTTTTTGGTTAGTTAAGTTGTCTTTTAAATCAGCAGCAGCATTCGTCACTTCGTTTGCATTAATATCACTGCAACAGCTACATCACGCCAGCACTGCTGCACCCCCGCTTAGGAACAACACCTATCATAACTCTTTCGCGGTTTATTACGTATGCTACACAGACAAAAGAGAGAAAAAATATATGCAGAAATGTCTCATTCTTATGATGTCATAAATATGAATATTATTATCTATAATATTCTCCCACCGTTCGAAAGGAATATAAAAAACTGGCTTCTTCATAGCCATTGTGTGTTGTGTGTGTACCGATAATTCATCATCTTTTAACGCTTGCTCGCATATATTTCTTCTTTTCCCTCGTAAATTTTATTTGCTTAACGTGTTTTATTTTACGATTAAAAATAACCCTCCTGAAAATATATTAGCACCCTCCTCCTTCCATATAATATATTGTAATGTTGGTCCCATCCCCTTTGAAAACAAGTTCAGAAATGACAATTTTTATCGTTCGCTCGTTCGTCATCTTGAGAACTGTAAAGAAGGTGGCAACTCGCAACTGTAGTGCAGTGCAATTTGCATTGGAATGCCTTTGCCAAAAGAATGAAACTGTTTTTACCATAAAATGAAACCGAAACAAATAAGTAGTAGTGATATGGGTCGCATTGCTTGATGTTGATGCAGATCAAGCTTGAAGTTGAATTGAAGAAGGCAAATATTTGATATAGAACGACAGTTGTAGGAGACAAGGAAGGACGAGGCTACAGCTACGGTTTTGTATCAGGAGAGTAGCATCATTAAAAGTCTATTTAAAAAACTGTCCTCTCTCCATTTCTGTTTTGTCATTCATCACGAATTGCATTGGGGTTGTGCTCCTTAAGTGAACATGATGGATGTTGACCAAGGGCTGTGTAGTTTTTTTTAGGTAAAATGATAACATCTTGTTAAATTTGATATGCTCATGTATGGCATTTCTTCGGTACAAAATGGATCTCTGGTTTTGTGGCTGAATGACACAGACACGGTGACAATCCATTTATACATGGCTAAAGGCTGCAAGGGCTAAGAAAAGAAGTGTGTATTTTTTTTATTTAAGAAAAGATGATATTTGGCGACTCAATTTTCTTTCTGTCTCATATCATTTTAATATAGCATCATAGATTTGATGATGTTGATGTTCCAAGTGGATGCTAAATAATTGCCACAGAAGAGGAGAGGAGACGACCACTTTGTACTCTCAATTTACCTTAAACTATTTTCTGTGTGGGATTTATTATGCAGCAAACTTGTACTTGTACTGCATTCTAAAGTCGAAAAACGTGTGCTGCTCATTTAATGAATCATATAATTTTTTGGCCAGTACCTATCAATTACTAAAAATAAAAATAAATTCTGGTGCGATCCCAACTTTCATTTTTATGGAACAAACGATGATAAAATAATGTCTGAATGAAATCATTAGCGTTTTTCATGCACTGCATTGTCGCCATTGTTGACATTCTATTACTTTCCTTACCTTAACCCTTACCATACTACCTACTATCTCTCTCTTGTCCATTTTGCCAATTAGTGACCCGTCATAACAGTCATGTGTACGTTAGTAATCAGATAAATCATAGTAATAGTAACATTGCCTTTCGAGTTCGAGTACATTACATATTTTCTTTTCATTCACCTTCATCATTATCATAATAAGCTTGGAAGATGTGATGTGATGTAATTGATAATAGGAAAGTCAAGAAATGAGTTTGTATAAAGGAGTGTCATCATCAGTTCAAATCACTTATTACGATCAGAGCATTATATAATCATCATCCTATTTTGTAATGAGATGCACCAATCACTTCACCATCAACAACAACAACAAAATTGAATTCGTCATGCGTGCATCACGTACTTTTTAAATTCAACTACCTTTGTACATTCTAAGAACGAAAAGCGCCTCTGATATGGTAGTGATGCATATCGATGATTTTCATCGTAGATTAAATTATGCCAGAACATCTTTTTATGCATGCTTATGTTGCGTTGGCCTAGAGGCTATATTCAATAAGGAATCTAATTAGTAAAATAATATCCGATTACATATCGCTTCCAGTTTAAAATGAGGTGAAGTTCTATTTGACTTAAAATATTCTTGATTCCAAAGCTTTGCTTCCTTTGACAAATATGAAATAACTACGTGACTGAGCCAGCGTCAGCCCTAATATATTTTCTAAAAATCGTTTTTGATGTCCTACGACAAGACATTTTTGGCACTTGTTCATACATTTAAAACAAATAATATATATTTTTTTCAAATATGAAGGGATTTTACGAAAGGAATTTACGGTGATTGCAATCTATCAAGAATTGACAGGTCACGATCATTTTTGTCAAAATCTAGTTTCTACATTTTTTCTTGGTGTGTAGTATGTAGTGTTTCGCAAAGACATTCACATTCCTGGCACTCCAACGCTAACGCTGCTGACTAGTTCAGTTCAACTCGACCTTCTCGATTGTTACCTTAAACAGGCTTGCAAAAATCCTTTGTTGTTCTCTGGATTAGGAATTACGAGCTCAAACGATTAGATTGGCAGGTGGGATAAGTACATCTGTAGAAAAGCGTTTCGCTTATCACATCACTATTTCGTTTTCCCTTTCATTTTACGAAATCCTTGTTTGTTTGTATTTTTAGAGTGAATAGTGTATTGCAACAACGCAACGGGTGCAAGAAACCAGAAAGTGCTCAAGTCTTGCCCGGTCTTACTTATTTAGCATTCAGTTCTCATACTCGCGTACAGTTGTAGTACAGTTTTGTGTGTGGGTTTACATTCCTCCTGTCAAACTCAAACGATTGACGGTTATTCTTATTGATTCGATCAAGTGTATGTTTTTCTGGTTGGGATTTATTATGATAATTGGAATTTGGATTGCCCTCATAAACACATTCTGTCATTAATGTATGTATGGTGGACATTTTGTTGGTTTAAGTGTCGTCAAACCTGCAGTACAATGTTCAACCTTTTGTATATTCTGCTGAAAATGATGATGGCGAATATAAAACATTTGTGTTTAGATTGTTGAAAGGACATGCCGCTAAATGTAACAGTTATAAAACTAGCGTCATTGGAAATTCAACTTGGCCGTATATGGACTCGTGATAATGCCTTGAATATTTTATTCATTCCACCTGCATTGTTTTTGTCTTGTGATAATTTATGATATGCAAAATTTGCTTATGTAAGTCAAAACCAGAGTGTATGAATAAACTATACCGGCATCATAAACAAAGCGGTAGCTTTCGCACTAATCGTCGACCATTTTCTCAGTCATCAAATCTATTAAGTTTTTATATTCATTTTTTATTATGATCATCCAACAAAATGTAGAAGGTCGTAGGAAGCAGAATTTAATGCCATGTCATGTCCAGTCCAATGTCTTCTGGAAGAAGGAAGCGTTTTTTTATATCCGAGTTGGTTATAAACTTTTTGGTATCACTATCAGCTTTCCCAGGCAAGCCAAGAGCTCTAAAATCCTGTCCAAAATTCTATCTTGTCGTGTTCACCCGTGTGACAGTACTTGACTTGATATCTCGGGTTAAATCAGAGATACAAGTACCATTTTCTAGAAAAAATCTCCGACATCGTGTCTGCTGAAAAAGGAAGATAAAATGAATGTTTGCGTTTGCACAAGTCCTCTGCACTGCAACTGCATTAACTCCAAAACAATCACCTGGAGTTAAGTTTATCCGGACGCAGGCAGTCCTTAATTCTGAATCCAATAAAAAATGGAAAGAAAAGGTTAAAATGGAGAATTTAAAATGTACACACAGGTAGTATATTGTGATTCGTTTGCTTTCCATTCCACGTATCGCATATTTTATACAAGTTTGGTTGGTTGGTTCTTGGTTGCATTGCGTGCTTGTCCAAGTGACGATATCTTTTTGTCTACGTAAAGTACAAAACGACAAAAAACAAAAGGGTACGTGAGATCATGTTCCCTACGAAGCCATTGTTTATACAGGTGTCATCTTTCTGAAACAGAGAGACGCGTCTACAAGTGTCTTACCGTGGGCTGTAATAAATTACAGAATGAACTTTACTTTCCTTTTTACTCAATTTGAGAATGATGGTGGCCTTTTCTGGAGAAAGAAAATGTGTTGTAAACACTTAAAGAGGAGAATGTAATTTAATTATTACTTTTTTCATTGTTTAAACCAGGATCACACATCTGGTGCACAAGAGGAGTGATTGTATTTAACAAAATGGGAAGCTTTAGCTTGAATATGTATTTTTTAGACACACACGGTGAACAAAATACATAAGTTCTGTCCAAAATATATTTAATTTAGAAGCTAAGGTATTTAAGGCATTGTTTTCTGAATGCATAACACAACATCAATATCTCATTTATACTTTCACAACTTTACTTTCTTAATTTTTTCAAAAGTTTAATGTTCCACCAGAATAGGAAAGCATTAATTGTTGCATGTCTTCTTTATAAATTACCAACTTGGTCACCTACTGAAGTTCTAGTTAAATCTGAGGTGGAGAGACGTTGGCTTGATCTGCTGTGGTGAGGAAATTTAGTACGAGAGTTAGATAATGGCTTTTGATGGTTCTAATTGAAACATGAAGCGTAGAATAGTAACTACTAATAAGCTAGCGTTGATGCACTCAATCCAAATCCAAATAATTACGAATTCGCTGTAAATTGAAATTTAGAAAATCAACAAGTTTTTGCCATTACTAAAGCGCTAGTTTTTAGTTTAGTTATTCTTTTAATGATAACAAATTACTTCCAAATAAACGATGAACAAAAGTCGCATACAAATAGGATGTACATAATGATAGGTATCTTCTTTTCATGCCTGACCAAGCTCATCATGATAAATGTGTAAACCTTACTTGTACCTGGGCTTCGTTTTGAATTCCAAGAGACGGACACATTAATATTGTCCTCAAAAAAGGCTGCCAGTTTTGGTCATCGTCATCATGTGTGATATTAAGCAGTGTAAAATTGCATTCTACATTTCAAATGACCCGTGTGGAGCAACAAGTTAAAAAAGATGTAATTGTCGTGTTGGTACTGATTCCATATTCGGTATAAATATAAATACGCATGACTGATTTCTCGAATGAAGCTGACAATTTTTCTGAGGACGATTCGGTAGATTGAAAAAAAAACTGAAGAATGCAAATGTTCTAAAAATTACAAAAGACATGCATTAATATGCGTTAAGATGCATTGTAAAATTGAATGTACGATTCGGTAGATTGAAAAAAAACTGAAGAATGCAAATGTTCTAAAAATTACAAAAGACATGCATTAATATGCGTTAAGATGCATTGTAAAATTGAATGTTTTGTCATGCGTCTTAGAACACGATGACAAATCACTTAAACCGCTAAAGGAAACACCTGCCGACCGATTGCGATTTGAATGGCAGGTGGTACTGTAATGACGCACCTCTTTCTTAGATTGATTACCTTTCTACTAATATCGTCTTTTCGAAACAACAACCGTTTCACCAAAAGAAGCCAAAAATAATTATCACCAGATTCAATTCTCCCTTTAAAAATGTGTATGAATCAAGACACATTCAAATTAAAAGCCACCTTTGTTCGGTCTTGATTGATTTGTTGAAATGAAATGTAAGGCAAAAAAGTTTTTTCAAGGTTGGTCATACCTTCGAGAAATTGCAAAAGCCAATGCACAATGAGCATACAAAATAGCTGACTTGCAGTTCAATAAATTAGTGGGAGATATTCGGCCCACTCAAAGCAGTAATAATAATAACAATAATTAAATGAGTGCAAAGTATGTTTTAAAGCATTTGCATATACATTTGAGACAAACTACTGGGGGCTAAAACTGACTTCTTCCTTGAGTCCGTGCAAATAACAAGATAGATAAAAAATGAATATCTCCGCCTCTAATTTTTACGAACATCAACAATAATAATCGGGATGGTCTTTACTACAAATGATGAGCAAATTAATATCTTGTCTAATATTTCGACAACCAGCCTAGACAGTCACCTTTTTGTATGGTATTTGGCGCTTTTGTTTTGTTTTTTTACTTGGGTCACAAAAGGATACAATTTTGTATTATATTCCAGTTATGGTGAACCACTTGCCTGTTTGAAGTAAAGCAGGTAAATGGTAGGACAAGTCATCCATTTTTGCGATTATAGCAATTTAATTTTGCCTTGTTTGGAATTTTTGGCGTTATTGAAAAATGGGAAATATTCTTTCTAGGGATGAGGATTTTTTTTCTGTACTACATATCGGCGTGGGTTGCCTTGATTGATCAATAAGAACGTGTTGGGTATGGAATGAGAATGTGTCACAATAGATAAAACGTAGGTTTACAATTTAGCACGCATTTAACAATTTTTTTCAGACTCACTGTAAGCTGAACTTCGTACGGAAAGTATGGTATCCATAATTTTGGATTTTAGATATAAAGATGAAAATTTATGCGTCAATCGACTTCACTATTTTGAGGTTTTCAGGTTTTAGTGTCGACAGTAGAAGATAGTGCTCAGTAGAAAAAATTGTTTGGAGAAGATACATGCATCGCAGGAGGATCGCTAGTTGAATGCAATAGTGAGTGCCGAAGCATAGCATGGTCCAAATAAGAAAAAGTGAAAGTCCGAAGAAACAGCAATAATCATATTCGCATTTTATAGTTTCCTTCAGAAATTTCTTGTGAAACCCTAAAATCAAGATGGACGTTCCTGGCTTAAAAACCTAAACTAAAACTTTAAATTCAAGTGAATGTAACGGAAAGCATGTTATAAATTGTATAATTATATTATTACAAATCACGATTACAAATGGTCCAGAAGATTTGAGTTTTTCTCTTTGTCAATGTTACTCTTAAAAATTTTATAGGTATGAACTTCGAAATATATATTTTGTAGATCTGTTATTTGTTTAGAGCTACGCTAAACGTTCTCAGCCAGAGTCAGAGCGCAAGACATGAAAAATAGCACTTCTTACAACATGTTGACAATCATAATTAGCATATTTTGAGAAATGAGCACAAAAAACGAATGAAACATTGTCGGATGGAGGCAACGCCCGGAAAAAATCCTGCATATCGCACTGTTCCTCCTGATGGTGGTACTCACACTCCTTGCCTTGGCTCAGATAAAATGAAGACTTCGAAAAAGCTTTCAACTTTTCTCTCTCTCTCTCTCTGCCTGCACGCAGGCATTTCATTCTTTAATTTCTTTAAAAAATATTGACAAGTACAGATTACAACGTAAGAGGAGAAAAATATTATCTCCTCCAATATCATATCCGTACGTTTTCCCTTCAAGTTTTCTATGCATTTATGCATTACAGTTATTTGCTGTAACGAGTTTTTTTTCTATTTCGAATGCACTTGCCCGGAATCGATGGAATAAAGGGCTTAACAACAATTGCTCAAGTAGAGTAAGCATCGAGATCGTTTCCTCCAGGACTCTTTCCTCTCTTAAATCATATTCGAGCCGTGAAGTTTTCAGACTCACAGAAAGAGATAAATTCGAAAATGAAATTTCTTGTTTGCTTTCTGTCGATTGCTCACATTCATTATGTTTATGACTCTGTTGGTTTCCCAAACGTCTTAAGCAGCACGTTTTAGTTGCCACCCCCGAGTAAAATGTTCTTGGTTTGCATCTGACATTGATTCGAACTCAAAGTGTGGCTCAGTTCAGTTTTCGTTTTAATCTCGTGTGTGTTTTATAGTGTCGGTTGGTCGGATAGTTTCATGCTTTCGAAGATTCGAAAGAGATTTTTATGTTTTGTTTTGCATTTACAACTTGTATCTAATCCATTTTCGTGTGTGCATCTTTATTTATTTCCCCCCTCTCTCTCTCCGTTTTCTCACTACTCTTCTGCCTGCTTTGCCTTGCCTGAAGGCTCTAAAGAAATTAACAAACAGAGAGATTTACTTAGGCTTAACAATTATTGCTTTTCCCATAAAAATGACTTCGATTTGTCAACAACAGATCCACCCAGGTTTCCTTGATAAATGATGATGGCAAAAATTTCGATTACACTGTGTTCAGTTCAGGTACATCTACAGGGAAGTTTGTTAATTTTTGTTTTCAAATTCTAAAAACACATTTTTTTTGCTTTTTAAATGGTCGTGAAAAAAGTTTAATAATACATATATCTATTTGCATATTAGGTATGTGCCTATATATCTGGTATTATGATACAGCCAAGCTGCGACTCAGGTAGAAAGAGTCAGGTTCCTTGCATCCCCTTAAATGGAGATGACGGGACAGCATCAAAACAATTGCGCTCTCTCATGAAGGCATAATGTGTAAACTGGAATTTTTATGGGAGTCAAGTGAGTCAAGACAATGAAAAATACTTGACAGGTTTCAGATTACGATTAATGCGTGTTTTGAAAAAAAACTCTACCGTGATCGATCACTGACCTGTAAGATTCTCTTTTCCATTCTCGCCCCCACTAAATAAGGCTACAATGTTTTACGGAGGTCATAAAGTTTTTTGGCCGTAAACTTCATCAAAATCCATGCATATTCATAATCACTCTTGAACTGTAACTTAATCGCTTTAAAAGTTCCAACGATTTTCTTTTCAAAAAATACATCAAGGGTGACTATACTCCAGAGACAAGGAGATCCCCCCGGTTTTTATTGCGTTATGCTTTCTTAGCTTTTTAAAAGCTATAATAAGATTATCTTGAGCTCATACAGGTCCCACAATTTTTATTCCGTGCACAAACCCTTAATTTGTATCCGAATCCCAGTTTGTATTCCTTTCTTCGTCGAAAGAAAGGGTGAGAAAAACGTGGGATATTACTAAATGTGGAAAGTAAGCCGTCGTCGTCGTCGCCGTCATGTCAGTCTAAAAAACGCAACACGACTACGACTTGCTTACCTGGGTAACTTT
The DNA here is from genome assembly GCA_027744415.1 of Seira ritae. Lineage (NCBI taxonomy): Eukaryota > Metazoa > Arthropoda > Collembola > Entomobryomorpha > Entomobryidae > Seira > Seira ritae. The sequence continues at coordinate 9,199 of JAHZNI010000696.1, forward strand.
TTTGGGATTTGCTTCAGTGAAATAAGACATGAGAAGGGTGTGAAGACGTTTTTGATGGGAGGCCTCCTACAAAGCTCATATTGCGTCATGCATGCATCGGTTCTCCCTTTTATGTTGCTGGATTTTTAGATTCATGTTTTATTTTGGTATTTTTACAAGCCCCAAAAATAACACGAGAGACTTGGTCAAGCAGACCAAGACCAGCCAGCGATGCGATGGGGTTTGATTGAAGGGAGATCAGTTTTCTTGTTGTTTGCATAAAAATGAAAACGTGAATCCTTCGATGGAATCATCTAAACAAATCATTCACTTTTTTCTAATTTTCTTAGGTAATTAACCCTTTTTTGTTCTCGTTGTAACTATCTATGCATTCCTGGAAAACGAGTAGAAAATCGTAATGGTAGGTCCTACACTCACATATACACGCACACACGAACTTGGTCTTCAATTATTCTATGATATCGCATTTTATTGATAATTTCCTTGTGGTCAATTCTAAATGTATGCATCTCCGTAATTGCAGAGTTGTGATATTTGCACGGGCTAAAAAATCCTGCAACAAAGATTGGCAACTTTCCTAGACAGTGTTGTTGCATTGTTTAGTTTCTTTCCTTCTGTCTCTCTGACTTAACCTTGATGTCCCTACCTCTATTAAATAAGGACAATGAGATCTGCCAATGTGGTGTCTGAGTAGTAGACATCAAATCAAGAAAAAAAAACTTGTCCTGAGAGATTGAAGAATCCCATTTAGATTGACGAGTGAAATGAATTTTTGTAGGTGCTTCTGTTCTGTTCTCCTCTCTCGCAAAAATTTATAGCGCCGTAGGTACACGTACTCGCACTAACACTAGCGCTCAAAGCAATTTTTATGATTACTTGTTTATTCATCAGAAAAATGGACAGTTAACAATACTAAATGGACCTACCTGATGAGCTGAGCTAGGCTCTAATGTTACACATCCTTATCACGTTTTGAATTCAAACACGTAGGAAATCAATAAAAAGAGAGAAATAATAAAAAAATATCGTGTAAATACGCTTTCGTGTAAGTCCAACAAAAGTCCATTATAAAAAAATGAACTCGGGATTGAAATCTTGTAAACTCGAATGTTGTTGATGATGATGATGAATCCCTACACTAAATTAGTAAGTTTGTTTTTAGCTTGTCATAGATGTAATTGTAATAAAACAAGAGCAACAGCAACAACGCAACATGCAGGCAGGCAGGTACGGAAAGGTGAGATTCTGTACCAGTTTTTTTATCTTTAATACCGTTGCATTGTTGATCTCTTTAAGATATTTACTTGCTGTTTCGTTTTCATCTATGTAGTATTTTTTAAAAGAAAATCCCTACTAAACGCATCTGGGAGGTCTCCACTTTGACGGAATTTTCTCAATTTACTCATTCACCTACCACTATTAACCTCGATGTGTGTGAGCTACAAGGTCTCGCTGAGCTCTTAAGACACGCTATTTAGCTGAGGGAAAGAAGGCGGAGATAACGACGGGAAAGTTGAGATGAGATGATGAAGAAGAGCACTCTGAATTCTGATTCTGAATGCAATATTGGAGGGCAATGCAGTTTACATTAATGCTACCTTCCTTAAAAACAACGTAAAAAAGTTGGATAAGGTTTCTTCTCTTGGATTACCTATGTACACATTTGTGATGAGATGAGTTGATGATGATAATGATGATCATTCATGGCCTACGTTACACTCCTTTCTACTTACCTGCCTGCATTACATTGTACTTTGTTTTGCTCTTTGACTGTCGAAAGGGCGGTCGAAGAAAAGTCTAAATTACGGAACAATGGGATGGATTCTAAGATATTTTGAAAAGCACCCGGAAAATTAATAGGTTTGGAATGTGACCTCAAGCTTGGAACCTGGCCTGGCGGAGCGAGCGGTGGAGATTGTGATTGAAAGAATAAATGAATTGTACTTTTGGCTCAACGAAAATTTTTGAATGCCGATGGTGATGTGATGGTGTGTGCCCCGAGACGCACTTTTTTGTCACTGGCCGATGAATCGTGGAATTTATAGAATTTAAGGGATTTCATCTGACATTCTTTGAATTTGAATTCATAAAAGCCATATTGTTTATGTCAAATGAGCTGTCTAGAGTCTAGACTAGAAGCTAAATTCCAAAACAGAAGCCGTATTAGCATCTTTTATTATTGCATTACTGTGGCTGTATCAATTTTCGGTCACAATTTCATCTCACATTGCGTGCATTCTTTCCTGCTGTCAGAGTCAGAACACTGTAAAATATGTATGACGTGAGAAAATCGTGAACTTCTTAAAACCATGAAATTCGAATGTAACTAAAACAGGGAAGGAGCCATTTTTAACGTTCAAGAACTGACAGTTTTCTTCCCACGATATGTCATTAAAAATGTTTTCCTTTAATATGTACAGGTACAGGTACATACATGTTAAGGCATATCAGATCAGTCAAGCTCATATCTGGAACAGACTAGCTAATTGTTCCGAGCATAAAGATCAACAATCAGTCCCTGCATGTACTATTTGTGGATAAAACAAAAACCTTTGCATTTTTATGTGGTTCGGTTGATTTGAACAAATGTGCATTCATGCATATCCGCATTCTTGTCCCTAGATAAAATGGTCCTCTAAATTACCATCAAAACTTAAATTGTGAAGTTCACATGTTATCTCTTTCTTGCCAAAGAGTGGCTAATTTATCACGTGACATGATACCAGAGAATCAGCGATAAAATGGACAAAGTTGTACGTAATATCATGCAATGCAGTATTGAATTTCTTAATGTTGGGTTTAGCAACCTTTTGGACACTTGCTTGAAATGATGAACTCAATTAAGAATATATTGTTGCTGTCTTCTCAAACCGGGAGGTGTCCCCTTGTTGATATGATGAAATAGAGTGAAAAATTGGAGAAATATGCAACGGTCAACGTGGCGATCTTTGTTTTTGCATAGGTAATTACTTTGGTCTTGGTGGCATTGCACTTCAGTTCCTGACATTGCTTATCATTATCATCCCTTTTAGGATAGGTGCAATGATGAGTTGTATGGGAGTCAGCCACCGCACTTTGTTTTGGCATTAGTTTTAATCGCTAAAATGAATGGTATAAACTGAAGCGTCATCATTACGATAGCCATAAAGTGACCATTTCGTCATGTCAGAACCCATATACGGACTTCCATAAAAATGAAGGATTTCCTGTCTTTTGACCACAAGTGTCGTGATGTTTAATCTTTCCGTGCCCACACAGTTTAGTATCATCGTGAAGTCCAGTAAAACAAAAAGAACCTAAACAATTCATGAAATTTAATATGAACATTTTAATGGAGGTTGTTGCTCTAAAAGCTTATCTTGGACTTCTGTCACATGTGATCGCCACGGAAAAGCCATTTTCCTCGTAAAAAAATTGCAGATTAATTCAGAGAAAAGTGCACCTCAATAATGCGAATCGTGCAGTAAAGTTGACAGATTTGATATTGCTCAATTCCTGCATTACTTCCGCTGATAAAAGAGAACTTAAGGTATGAGTAACTTACATGCATTCCATGATGATGATGTTGATGATTTAAGATTCAACTGGACTTCGACTTCATTACTCATGACGGCACGATATCAAAGAAAAAAACTGGCGCAACTTTCAAGAGATGACGAAGAGTTTTTCGATGCTCGCTGTTGTAGACTAGTAGACTAGCCTGGTTTTTGAACATGAATTATTTGATTGATTACTGCAATTAATTTAGAGAAAATGTAAGCATTAAGAGTGAGTGCTCATTTGTCATTAAGATATGCATAATATTATGCAGTAGACGGAGTAGGTATACTATTTGAAGTAGCTACACGTAGTTATTTGAGCTGACAATTTTTTTTGCCGGAGATGATACGACATTGATCTACAAAGACTAAAGCGACTCATGCACAATGAAATACATCACGAAAAATTTACAGTTGATATAGTTTTGTAAACGATAGGACACGTCCTCGCAAGGTTTGGTTGATAATGATTTGCTGGATGGAATTTTGGATAATACATACCATATGATGTGAATCTTATTTTCTCCCGTTGGCAATAATAGAACAAATACAAGCATCCGGAATAATTACAAAATTGAATGCATTTTTCACCAATTAAGGGTTTATAATGATTGAATAGGACCACCATCATTATCAGTACTTACTCCAGCTGTGCATCTACCAAAGTTTAACTTGAATAATACATAATTAATTACCTAAGCATCTTAAACATCCACCATACATTGCATTGTAATGAAAGCTAGAACTGTTAAATTCGAATGCATAAAAAACGGACGAATGGCCGATTGAATCCTCTGCATTCTGAAGTTGCCATCTTCTCAATATGAAGTTGATGTCGTTTTACCAATCTAAACACTTCAAAAGTATGTAATGTGGTATAGGTATGCATGTATGTATTGCGTATTGAAATTGAAAAGTTTCACCTTGCACCGAATTGAAGAAGCCCCAGAATAATTCCTCTGAATCTGAACTACAGCCCAAGAGACTGCTTTATAACCATCAACCATGAACCGCATAATAATAAAATCGAAGCGGGTGTTACTACTCTTCACGTAATTACGGAAAAGCGACATCAAAAATGAATCAGGTCCCTTACCTCCGGCTACACCACGGCCCCTTCATGGACTTCAGCTCAGCATCGACAATCACCATCATCACTATCACAGGTCGACAAGTTGCCGTTTATCATCACGAGCATAGTCAACTTAAATTTACCACTTCCCATATTTTCTTGTTTTAAAACTACAAGGCAATTCTTCACCATCCATCCATCCCTCAACTTATGTATTTCTTACGCCTGCATTTTCAATCTCTGCTTTTCCTTCGAATAAAAAAAGTGGAAGAAGAGGTTGCTTACTTACGCTGGTAAAAGGTTTTTAACACCTCCTGAAGACACCTTTCAACCCTTGCAATAGTTGTTTCAACAGGCTACTAAATCACCTAAAGGCTACTCGAATCCCCCCTAAAGGAACATAAAGCTAACTAATGCGATAACTAAGAAATACTAGTCATTATGCAACCAAACCAACCATCATCATCACCAAATCCTAACACCACCATAACAAAAACTTCCCTTTTCGAATTCGAATTGCATGTTGCTGGTGCTTTGCTTTCTACTGATTAATACCAGAAGAAGAAGTAGATGAAGTAAAGAATATTACCTAGTTGCTTCTTCTTCGATTAACGGGAATGCATTAAAGATTCATTGCATTTTTGACAGTTTAAAATTGCTTTGAATGATTGATATTGATCCTGATTTTTCATGGTCGCATGCCGCCAGTTAGCAACAATGGGGAGAAAACTGTATGAACAGGTTACGCGTACGACACTATCTCATATGAGATTTGATGTGATGTACCCTGTATTTTTTTTCTTATGTAATGGAGCTTGGCTAATGTCCTCTCTAAAAAATGATGATGGTAATATAATGGTGATCAAGATCAAGAAGAGGAGCGAGCGAGAATTCTCATTCTCGTCTTCTTCATGAATCTGTGATACACATATTATTACAAATAGCGGTATACCTATAATATCAATAGAAAATCGCATAAGATGATAATAATAAAAAACCAGATTTTCTTGGTTTGCTATTGCTAACAAGTATGATAACATACATAACACTGCTGGCTCACAGCCTCAAAAAAGGGTTAAAACTTGAAGAAAAAATTGTTCCCAAACAAAACAACAAAACTCATAGGTATTCATATTCACATAGTTCAGCTAAAAATTTTATCAAAGGGGACGCCGCGATCTTATAGTGCCGTTGCTCATCTCCTCGTCTCATTCGGCGGAGAAAAGTATTTTATATTGCTGAAAGAAAACAAGCAGTATCACACACAGATGGCTTACATATTGTTCCCTGTCATAACATCAGAATATTGACCGTAAATAATGCGGAAAATTTTTTTAAAGTGTGGTAATGGTAAGGTAAAGTCAAATGAATTGGTATTGCCATTTTTTGCTGTTGTTTGTAAAAAGCTGTGAAAGCCAATGCACTGACTGAAGCGAGGGGAAAGGCGTTTGGTTGGAGAAATGTAAGAACTCCTCCAATGAAATAAAATAAGCATATCGAAAGAAGGGTTATGGTTTAACGGAAATGGAAGTGTACAAATGGTAATGACCACTAAATTTTTTTTGTGTGGTTTGTTGTGGTCGTGTATTTTTCAAAGGGATGATGATCGCCATCATGGCCGTAAGGTCGATTATAAAAATAGGTAAGCGCGTAAGGCATTATGGATTCCTCCGGAGAAGAAAAAATATATTACGTCATGTTACACAAGTGTCACTGCTCTTGATTCTTGATCCTTTTTGCTATTTTTTTTGAAATCACAATCTTGAAGCGTAAAGGAGAGGGCATGCATGTTTTCAAAAAATATTATGCTTTAATCTCTTCTCGCGGTTGTATTTCAAGACGGACAAATATGGACCGTGACACATGATTATTTGCATAATTCATCCTAAATAGGAAGGAATTATGTGGTGAATGTCCTAAAAATACACTTGCTGCCTTTATGCAGCACGTCTCTTCCGTCTTCTCTTCTATGTTGTGTGCGGTGCTGCACCGGTGAATGAAATTAATCGAATTTAAAAATATGATGATGCGATGCAATGCACAATTGATATTTAATGAACCGCAATGAACCATTAAATGTTGGAGTTGTAAAGGAGGATTAAAAATCGTAAAGATGGGCTTTACTTTTAGTTAGGTAGTCACAGGTGGCAATGGCAAAAGAAGAACATTACATGCGCTTTGGCAAAATGGTAAAGGATTGAATAAAATATTTCATTAGGTTGCATTTTTTCTACTGGAGTACTTTTTTATTTGTTCATATCAATTTATAAAGCTTTAGAACATCTCTGATCCGCTATGGCATTGGCACTAGCACAATAAAATGCCCCGTTACGACGGAGGA
>JAHZNI010000697.1:0-17338 GCA_027744415.1 Seira ritae
TTGAAGCTGGGATCTATGATACTCCCATAGCTCAGTAATTGCTGATGCATCTTCGGATCGCAGGAGTCCTCCAAGGCTAATACGAATCTAGACTTGATCGCTTTCACTTGACTCCTGAATGTATCCGTGTTAAAGCCTTCGCATATTTCCCCGGCCCTGCACCAGCATTTCTTTTCGAAGAAGAGTGGTTGCTCTTTACATTCCGTTTTGTAATCACACTCGGGCGATAATGACTCCGAGAAGCGTTTCCTATCTTTCAGGGGATCAAACTCCAAGATGGGATCAAAATCAGGTCCGCAATTGTAGCCTAAAGGGATAACGCAAGCTTTCCCCTTGCTCAAAGGATCCGGTATCAGTCCTGTCTTACATTGGCACACGTGGGTGGTGGCGTCACATCTGAAGTGTTTGTAAATATTGCAGAACGGGTTTTTATCCTGAAGTAAGCCAAGTTGCCATGATTTGATGTCTTCAGGGTTAGGATCAATCCAACGTTGGCCATTCTTTGCGACGGGAGGATTGTCCAGTATTACTTGGCGTTCTGGGTCGCAGGCATCCCCTAGTTGGAGAGTGGCCAGTTCTCTTAGGTGAAGTTCATTGATGACCATTTCCTCCTTGTCGACATCCTGTTCCAGAGCTTTAACAAGCTCCTGTGCTTTCTCTTCTCGTTCCTCTAAAGGCAAAATAATATATCGTGGAGATGTCTAAGGTTGCCTCACTTCTCAGAATTTGAATTTTTACCCTGAGGATACATTTCTTGGTCCTCCATCATTTTCAAAAGCCTTTCTTTTATCTCCTCGGGGTGCATTGCATTGTGCCCTCCAATCATCGATCCACTTTCCGGGCCCCAGAATCCTCGACCTACGGACTCCTTCTCTTCCTTGGATACCCCAATCTCCTTCTTTACTTTTGGTTTGAAGGGTCCGAGTCCAGGACCTATCTCCTGTTGCGGCATATTTTGCAAATAGTTTCCGGCTTTATCGTCCCCTCTACGCCGACAAGTAGCTCCCCAAAATCCTTTCCGACACTTGCACAGCTTCCTGATTGGACTGAGACTGCCTCCCAACATATCCACAGGGCTGTCCATGACGCATTCGTCATTCTCCAAAAGACACTTAATAGGACTTGTTTGAGGAGTGAGAAGGATTCCATATTTCTCCAGGGTCCTTTCAGAAAATTCACAAACGTGACCGATGTTGACCCCACAGATTCCCTCCCTATTAAGTCCCATGGAGGGATGTGCACATGCACAAGTCCGTTGATTTTTGTGACAAGCGAGCAGACTTCGATAGTCACAGATGGACTTTGAGTGCTTGAATAGCTTTTCTAAATGTGACCCCTTTTCCTCGGGACTAACTCTTTCATGGATGTCACGTTCGGCATCGGTTAAGCCAACACCAATGTTCTCATCCATTAATTTCAGGAATGCCTCCATTTCCTCCAAAGAAAGAATTTGACATTCTTCTCCGAATTTGGCGAAGTCATAGTCTCCATTTCGGGCTCGCATGTAGAGGACTTTGTGCTCGTCCTTGAGATCACGAAGTTCAGATGGGATGTCATCCTCGCTTTGCCCCGACGATCGAATTTGTGTTTTCAGCTTCGAAGGAATCCTTCCAGCATGAACTTTTTTGGGATCATCATCACCTTTCACGAAAGCCGATAACAGTAAGATGCAGAAGCAAAAATGAAAAGGCAGATTCATTTTTTTAGAAATAAAAATATTGGGATCGTTTTAATCTGCCTTACAATGTTACTTACTTACAATTTGTTACAATTACACACGTACGTAACGTAAGATGAAGAAAACATGCGATTATTGTCATAAACGAATTTATCTCGTTAAAGATGGACTCCTCTAAATAAACTTAAACGTTCAAGTCAACCTCTATGATGCCTCCATAGGTTACAAAATTGCACTTTCATAGCCTTGGTATGGTACCATATTGGTACCGCATGAGTTACGAATATGAAGCATCATACTCGCAGTCTTTGGACATCATAAGGATAGCCATGTCTATAATCATTTAGTTAAATAAGGTAAGTTAAATTTAAATTAGGTAGCTAATTTAGTCAAATCGATTTTACAACTGAATCGTGACCCAACCTAATCACTCAAGTCAAGATCTGGGAAATAAAAAAGGAATAAAAATCTTCAAAGTTCAAAATGAAAAAGATGCGCCATTGAAATCTCTTTGTCTGCACAACTATGCTTCAACTATGCATATGAAAAATTCTGTGTATGCCTTTGTTCATCCATCACAAGATAAGATTTTATTTTCTATAATCGAAAACGAAATTCGGAAGAGGATTTTATTCTGAAAAGGAATATCATAAACATGGTGCTTTATAATTTGGCCAGATGTAACAAACAATAATATTTCGTCAGACGGTCAATTTTTCTTGTTCTTAAAAAAAACAATTTTAAGGTAAATAATATAGTTGAAGTTGAATTATGGATTCCATGAAATTTCACCAGGCGCATTTTCATCAAGGTACATGAAAATCAGGTGTACCATGCCCAGGCAGAATTTTCATCAGTTAAACATTTTCATCAGGTATGCAAAATCATCAGTCCAGCATTTTGATCAGGATAAACAAATGATCAGGTTTAAGTTTTGTGAAAGCTATTTTTGTCAACTTGGTATCAAGGAATATGATTGACTTGGTTATGCATGTTATTTCCCATATTACCATTATCCACATTTTTATTGGCATTATCTTAGATTTAAATCAAAGCAGGGTCCTGCGTTTACCAAATCTAAGTCCACGCCACCCAAATTTTTCCACGATAAAAAATTTCCACCGTACACCCAGGCAGAATTTTCATCAGTTAAACATTTTCATCAGGTATGCAAAATCATCAGTCCAGAATTTTGATCAGGATAAACAAATGATCGGGTTTAAGTTTTGTGAAAGCTATTTTTGTCAACTTGGTATCAAGGAATATGACTGACTTGGTTATGCATGTTATTTTCCATATTACCATTATCCATATTTTTATTGGCATTATCTTAGATTTAAATCAAAGCAGGGTCCTGCGTTTACCAAATCTAAGTCCACGCCACCCAAATTTTTCCACGATAAAAAATTTCCACCGTACACTACACAATTTGTACACCTTCAAAGTTAACTCCTCCAGCCACTCAACCATTTTGCAACCCCGAAAAACTCCTACACCGGCCACGCCACCAAATACAATTTTTTGTACAATACAATACCAAAATTAGTTCCACCAACCATCAAGTACAAATATAGCTGCGGTGGATTATTAAATTTTCTACACCGGCCACGCCACCAAGTAAATTTCTTTGACCACCGGCCATGGTTCCACCAGATGTGTATGCAAAATTTTTAGAACTCAAGAAATTCATTAGTAGCAGAATCTATAATTCGGGTAATGTACTTTCAGGAGGATAACTAATAATGCTGTAGAAGTAGGGCACTCAAAAATTAATAAAATGTTATCAGGTTCAAACCCAAATCTTTTGAAGTGTATTTAAAGGCTAAAGAGAACAAAATCATTGAGAAAACGAAATTCCTAGAGTTCAGACTGGCTTAGCTGAGAACCAGAGAAAGAAGTACCGACTTGATAAAAGACTGAAAAAATTGTGAAAATTTACGTGCCATCTCCTTTTGTTTGTATAGTTATTATAGAACTTAAGATTTTTTATGTAGAAAATATATGTATATATGGCTTTAAAATGATAAACACAAATAGAAAATACATATTTATAGAAAAGTTTAAATGAATTTCTGTCCTGGCGAAATGGTAAACCTGGTCAAAATTTCATACGGATGAAAATTCGGCCTGATCAAATGACTTCCTGATTAATTTTCCAACCTGATGATTTTGTTTGGATGAAAATACCCTGGTTGATATTCCGGCCGGATGATTTTTCGGACCACCGAATTGATTCCATGAAATTTAAGGCTAAACATTATTATCATCTTTATTGCAGATCTTTGTAAATGTGTGATGGCATAATAAACATACCTAGTACAGATCTATATTATAATTGAATTGCAGCAAAATAATGCTAGAAAGTAATTTCTTTGTTCTCAGGTGTACATACACATTCTGGAGCTTTGGAGCAAGTAACGCAACACATACCTGAAAATAACGTTTCATGAACATTGAACGTATAACAAACGGAAGGAATATTTTAAGTGTTGAAACGTTCGTAGATACATTTACAGATTTTGAAACTGAGGGATTAGAAGTTGGGGATTAGTTAGATATTCAGTAACGTACCTTTCCTATCGAGTATCGAGATATCTATCCGGTATTCTATCGTGTACTTTAAAATTGTTTGCAACAAGCAGAGTAGGTGCAGGTGTATATATTGTGTTTTTGGACACTACATTGAAAGAATGTATTTAAAATTCAAAGAGGTTCTAGCAAGGTACATAGCTAGGGTAAGGAGTAAGGTGCTGTGATAATTCCAGTCCCAGTAATAATTCTAATAATTTCCCTTTATTTCACATCGCTAACCCGTGTCTCCATGTCAGGTTTGGTTCCTTCATTCGGGTCTAATTTTAGATTTATTGAATGCAGCATAGCTCCTGAAAGTGAAGAACCTTTCTACCTAGTTCTGACAGGTTTCATTTTTAAGAGCAAGGAACGCTCATGAAGAAGGTACTCTCACCTGCCCTTTCATTTCAGATCAGAGAGCAGAGGTAATATTCCAAAAGTAATGAATACATATCGACCTACATATATTTACAAAATAAGAAAGTGAGAATATATATTACTGGTGCCTCACGTTTTACCTGAGGTCGGAAGAAAAAATAAGGAAAAAAATAATAAAAAGAAAATAAAAGTTCATTGTACGTTGGTAGGATTAAACAGTCCTGACTGGCAGACCAAATAAAAAATGACTCTAAAAATAAAAATGTCACCAGAAAGGGATAAGAATTCAGCATAGAAAAAGTTTTTAACTCCCGTCCCTCGAAATCTTAGCCTCATTTTGTTGCCCACTTCGATCGGAACCTATGCCAGGAAAGAACTAAATTTCGTTGCTCATAAAAATTGTTTAATTGTTGTCCGAGTCCAAAATTAAGTTTTTGAAATGAAGTTCGTAGCCTTCTTTACTTTTAATATTTTACTAGTGTATGGAATCGCTATTGTAATTGCGAAAGATGCTGGAAATGGTCAGAAGAAAGTGATACAAAAGCGAAAAGGTAATAACGCTTAACATTTTACAGAAAGAATTTTCATATAAATTATCTGAACAATTTCCATCAATTCTTCTCTTGTTTCAGTTCCAAGTTTTTCATACGACAACGATTCCTTAGATCGGGAGGGAAAAGATCTAAGGTCTACCAAGAACTGGCCCTTTCTCCCAGAAAACTTTCCCACTCCTTTGGGAGCCAACAATGGGCCACCTAAACCATTCGTACCATTCCAACAGTTCCAACGACCAAAGCCTGTTAGCAATCCTCCCTCGGCTTCCCAGTCACTTTCACCTCCCGTTCCAGTTTGGGGCTGGAATGATGGAGGGTGGGATTCGGTTGGATGGTAAGACGTGTACATTTATACATACAAGTTGCATGATAAAATTTTTTTTGTCTAAAACCAACCGTTTTAATGATAATTTTTTCGTCAGGATGTCACTTGAGACGTCTTCTTGTTCCATGACCAGCGAAACAACCACCATCACGTCAACCTCAACTACAACCTTGACCGACTCGACCAAAGTCACCGAAACGACCACTTCCACAGAAACGCAGACGGCTCTAACAACAACCGAAGTTACATCAACCACGACGATTACGGAGACCAGCAGCATTGAAGTGACTTCGACACAGATGGAAACATCAATGACCACATCCACAATTACGATTTTAAACACCCAAACCCCTTCCACTACAATTACATCCACGGAATACCAAACAGAAACGACCACCTTAACTTCAACCATAGGCTGGACTGCGCCACCATCTTCGAATTCCATTGTGCTTGAGCCCAGTGTGGCTATAGATTACACCACTAGCACAATAACCGTAACCCTAACGGAAACACCCACTATCACCACCCACGTCTCCAAAAATGCAACCATTACAACAGGAATCGAAGTAGTCACTGAAACAGTAACTTCTCCTTTGGTAACATCGCCACAGCCAACGGTTACAGAGGTCGTTCCCACATCTTCAGATGTTGTCGTGGGTACGATTACTTCCACGATTTCCACCAGCAAGCCGGAATGCACCTTGACGGAGTATGAATATCTTGCCACTGTGACGACTCCCACCTATACTGAAGAAGCAACAACATGCGGCATTCAATGCGGTCCCGGAGAAAAATGCTACCCCCTTTGCTACCCCAAAACAGCGACGAAGTACGTGGATGTCACTTCAACTTCCATAGTAACAGCGTCCGAGCCACTTGTGATCACTTATTCCGTGACAGAAACCAAAACTGAGTATAACATTTCGGCCATGACAGTAACCACAACGACGACGCTAGTAACGACAGATGAGCCCGTGGAGTCTACCATCACTGCCACCTCCACCGTTGAACCTACCGCAGTCCTAACTTCCACTACTGACATGACGCTATCGAGCTTACCAACCACCATAACAACTATAGATGAATTCTGTACGGTGACGATTTACGAAACCTGTACTTCAGTAATGACTGCAGAACCTGTGACCCAGACGCTGTATGACACGAGCACAGTTGCTGTAGATGAAACCGTTGTGATGCAAACAACTGTTTTCACCGAGCCTCCAGTCCCAACTGAAACGAGTTATATCCAGGGCGACGTTGGAACTACCACCAACACTGTCTTCGAAACGGTCGTGACTGATTCAAGCCCTGTCACTGTTACTCTCACCACTGGAACCACAACTGTGGGATCTGGATCGACGACCATTACGCCGACGACAACGGTATTAAGAAAGCAGACGGCAACTTACACCAGTACACCGACCCTCACTACCACGTACATCAGGAAGAGAACATTGAAGGTCGACGAAGAAACAACGGAAGTGGAAGAAGCAACGGAGTATTATCACATTGCCCCAACTTCGACAGAAATTGAGATTGTAGAAACCACCTTGCCACCAATAGTTGTAGTCGAAACGAATCTGCTGGTTTCAGTACCGCCAAGCGGTCATTCCTCAGATACTGGATCTACAACCACAGGTCCATGGGGATGGGGAGGTAAATATCGCCCGTTCCGACCCAACTTTAATTTTCAGCATATGAGTTAATTTTATGAATTTTAATTATATTTTACTTAAAACTAATGACGTATTTATGGTTTTATAATAATGTATGCAACCGTTATTTATGAGTATAAGGCTAATAAATAATATTAAATATTGTAGAGTAAGTTTGAAATTCGTTCCTTCGTTTAATTCCGATTATTTTGCGAATGAGCATGAAATTAAAGACCATGTGAGAGTCTATAGCATACTGAAAAGAAAATTGCTGGTGCCATATTGAATGTTGTATGTATTTATATAGCATGGTTTTAATTTTTTTAAACGTAAATGAAACATTGAAAAAATACAAGAGAAACAAATGTTCATTTAATAATTTTCAAGATATTCTCCTTGATTTACTTCCTGTCATAATTATGAATAAGTATAATGTATTACAACACAAAAATGTTCATATTGTATTTTACTTTTAGTTCGATACAAATGAAAAAGTCTGAGAATGAAATCTTTCCATGATACAAAGGACGCACAGTCAATTGAAAAAAAGTTTTATAATAGAGTCCCGTCACCCAGAAAAATACTGTAGAAAAAGTAGAGAGCCAATATCATGTTTACACGGGAGTGTACACTTATTTGAGCAACTCTGGAATTACAGAGGAGGTTGGCTCGATGGAGGTCCAACGACGTCTAGATGGCCTGTGTAACATGAACAAAATAAATGATAATAATTATCAATGTCTTGTACGTACTTAAACTATGATTATTGCTAATAAAAATTGATTTAAATGAAATTTTAATTTACCTGATCTGCCAGACCCAACTGGACCCAAGTCCGTGTTATTTTTCAAGAAATATCTATTGAAAATCAAATAGAAATAAAATTCGAATTAGTCATACAAAAATTTGATTTGATATTATAATCTCTGAATCTTAATTAAAGCCACACTTACTTCTCCAGCTTTGCGATAATATGTTTTCCGTATGTGTACTTTCGAAGCTGAGCCTGAAAAAAACGTAAATAATTTTATGATGAATGAGTCGGTTAAAGGAAGGTCAAATACCGGACTAATAAACTGAAAATAAAAGTAAATGCAACTCACGAGGTGTGGGCGGATTCTCTGCATCAACATTTTCCGCTGGGACGGCTCCGCCACATCAATCATTTTCTGTACAACGTAGTTTGCGTACTGGTCCTTCATCATAATGTTCAAGGGACTTGTAGTTACACTGGAAATAAATAAAGTTCCGCTTTTGAGAGCTCTGCTAACAATGTGATCGTAATTAAGGATTCATAAAAGTGTTTTATTAATCTGTTTTGGTCTAACTTTTCCTCATACCCATTTTCTGTATTGTAGGATGTAAAGTGAAAGTAATTTTTTTTTAAAACGCCGGTGACTATGCTAAGCCTTTTTTAGTAGAAATGACTGATTACTTGTCCTTGGAAGGCCTGAATGATAAAACCCAAGGAATGTGGATCCACACACTCAATGCACTTTTGGACAACATGGTTTCCATTCTGATCCTTCACACACTTCAGCACGTGTCCATCAAGCTCTCTCACAATCTCCTTTTGAAGATCAGGGCCAACAGATTCTAAGGCTTTCTGAATGACGCGACAGCCGTACATTTGGAGTGCAAGAGGCAAAACATGACCTCGGATTTTCTGTGCTAAAGCAGTCTTCTGCAAGTTTAAGAAATAAAACAAAACTTTAGTGCCATGTAATGGTGCTGCGAGTTGTCAGTTGTGTCACGAGCGTAATCTTTACCTGTTCAGGTGACCCAAACTCGAAAAACTTTTGGATAACATAGTTGCCAAAAACATCCGTCATCAACGGATAAGCCGACGCGATAATTTCATTGAACACCAACTGCTTCTCAGCTGGCGTGGCTCGTTCTAATTTCTGCTGAATGAATCTGGAACCGTGTTGATCCTGAGAAAATTCTACCATGTGGTTTGAGATGTCGCGGAGTTGAAGATTAGGGAACCTGTTGTTGCGGAAATCTTCGAGCAGTCTACTACGTCCTGAGGGCTTTTCTAAGGAAGTTGTCTGACGGCCAATTTTTGGAAACAGTGGACTCGTCGCTCCAAACAGGGCAGATCCTGCTCTGAGACCCTATTCAATAAAACAACAATTGACTTAATGCATTTTAAATCCATGAGCGAGAATTTGAGGTACTAAATAAATCAATTAAAATAGCTCACCTTATCACCGATCAGCCTTGAGGAAGTTCCATTGATAATACCAGGTGGTGGAGAACCTGAATTCAATCATAAAATAAATTAATCTTTAGATTAAATATTTCCCCGCTAAAAAGACCACAGCTAATATCTTCTCATGCAAAGAAATATGAAGAAAGAAACCCTCCTGATAACATCACACTAAATAATCTTCACTAAACAAGAATGTATTTACATAACTACATAGGAAAATTGTAAAAATTGATAGCGTTTGATTACCAAGAGGAGCATAAGTTGCCCACTTGCTGCGATCCGACTCGAAAGAATCTCTTCTGATTCCACCTGTACAGACCCACACCCATCACCAAGAATTACCTCATGAATAACTCTTTTAATTTTCATAAGCAGTTTTTTCATTTCCCGTAGTTCACATTTACATAAAAGCTTTGTTCTTTCTTTTTAAAAATAAAATGTACAACAACCTGGACCAATGGACGAAGCATTGAGTGAAGCAGCAGCAGGATTATAGCCCTGAGCAGTGCCGTATTGTGGGTTGACACCAAAACCCCCTGAGCCTGATTGTGTTTTGCGCGTGTTTAGAGCAACGACAAAAAAAGAACGGAAGAATATGTATTTACAAATTACATTTAGGAACAAAAACCCCAAACCAGAACCAATTTTTTTTTATATTATCCCCATAAGAAAAAAATATTTTCAAGCTATAGACCAATCTTATCTCTTGAAAGCGTCAAGTATACCACCCCAACATTTTATTAATTACAAATGAATTAAATTCGTGACTTTACCTGGATTGTTTACAAGGACAGGGGCTGGAGAGACGAGGCGGAGAGGAGTCGCGCCCCGAGTTCCCATAACCAGACTTCCATTCTGATCATAGTAAGCTGGAATCACTTGATATTGTCCTGGCTGTGCAGCATTCAACTCATTCCCAGTTGGAGTGAGGGGTCTACGCTGCCCTTGAACCTGGTTCGCTCCAATCAGGCCCGTGGCGGGGTAAATCCATGGTGCTGCTGCAACACCGTAATAACCAGGAACAACTGTTGATCCTGCAAAGTAAATTAAAAACAAATCATGAATTACAGATCTAATCATCTCATTCATCACTATAACATGCTTTGCCAAATCACTTCGTTTTGTTCAGCTTTCTCCAACGCCTACTCAGCTGAAACTCATTGTGGTTCATTCATTCATTGAAAATTTATAGCAGATATTGATCTGAGTTACAAAAATAGACCGAAAGATTTTATTGCTGTTTTACGATGAATGAGGTACGATTGATTCATCAAAAATCTGCTAACGTACTTTTACTACTTCTACAACAGCTAGTGCTAGTACGATTCTTTGAATATCGGTGCATCCACAAAGGAAAATGCATTTCATCAATTGCCTTTTATGAGGCTACCAAGAAAGCTCTTGATGATGATAATGATAGTAAAAGGGGGTGCAGAGGAAATAATCTAATTAGGTTAAGCAGACAATAGAATGATTGTTAAAAAAGTCCAAATGTAGGCATGTATGATCGCTTGGTTTGAGTGAAGTGAGCGTAGGAAAACTAACAAAAACACAACATCAAATCAGACACAAGAGAAGTGAATCTGAATCTGAGCCGAGTCTCCGATAGAAAGTCTTCACAACTTCTTTTCAATTGAAAAATGAATCTGTTGCCTCACGCTGTTCCACTTCACTCGTAATCAGAACTGAATGAATGAGCGTAATGAACGGGTGAAGAATGGCGTTTATCATGATCACGATGGGAAGATGCTTATGATGATGATGATTATGATGACTGCAGGATTTTTTATATTTAAAGGAAATGGTGAAAGCTATTATAATTTTTTTTCTCAAAGAAAATCCCAAATTGAAAAGAGTCAATTCAGCCATTATCCAATTTCACTGCGAGAGAGGTTTCATCATCATCTACTCATTCATAATATCCATCATCCCTCCACTAATGATGATTCTAATGAAGATGAAGGAGACTTTTTTGGTGAATAATAATATTTTCGAATGAAAGGTGCTACTAAGAAATTGAAAAATAAACCCTGGGGAAGAAGACGCTTTTCATAGAAGGACATATTTTTAAAAAAGCAAAATTAGGAATCCAAGAAGCACGACATGCTTAGGCCTTATCACCATCATTTTATCATGATCACAACACCACAAAGTGCATTTCATTCATCAAGATCCATTCAATCAGATTCTAAAGTACATGTGAATTATGTAAAAAAAGAGAATCGTATGCACATTTAGAAAGTTATTTTTTTTACGTAAGATGAGAATAGCACATGGCTTCACACGTCGTATGAAATAAGCGCTACTGCTTAGAGCATGACAAAATGAATGACACATGAGAACAATGGAGAGTCACATTGCGAAATTTTTTAGCAAAAGTAAATAAAACTTTGTGCCAAATATATTTTTTTTCAAAATCATGTCATCTAGCATTACCTGCTGCAATCAGTGCGTACGGTTCCTGAGGATTGATAACGTATGGGGTGATAGGATAGCCTGCGGATCCTGGTGGGATGCCGGCTGGTGCGGCTGTTGAAATTTATAGAAAAAAATGAGTTTAATTAAAATTGCATTATTTCTTTTTAAATAGAGATTTTTTAAAAGAAAAAAAGTAGATTTTTTTCACTCACTGATCTGCTGTTGCTGCTGCAAATATTGCTGAGGAAGGAGGGACATAGCAGGAGCGTTTCCATTTGTAGTTGTGCCATTGTGATTTCGGAAAAGCTGGAAAGAAAAATAAACAAAGGATGTGAGTCAAACTGACATGACTAATTCTTCAAACTAAAATTAAACCATAAATACTTTATGTTGTATGTCTAACCGAGAAAGACAAAAGCGAATGAGCGAAAAAGAAAATGAAACTGTTTTTTGCAGATACGAATCGAATAAAGGTAGGTATGTATCTTAAATTTGTAAGATTCATTTAGATTTAGAATTCAGATACATGTGTGTATATTTTTATGACTACGATTTTCATATGCTGATGAGTGGTGAAATTAAATGTGAATCGTAAAATTTAGCATAATTTCTATATCTAAGTAAGATGTGTTCTAATATAATCAATCTTGAATGAAAGTAAAAAAAGGATATTGACATGTAATACAGATATGTAGGCATTGTATTTACAATAAGGGACAGCATTAAATATTTAAGTACTTAAGCCATTTATTTAGTATACCTAATATACAAGCATGAGTAAATTACCGTAATAAATTAACTTTTGTGTACACCTACACACCATATAAATTTGATAATATGATGCATTGCACGCACACACACATTCTAAAAATATTTTAATATGAATTCATCCCTCAAGGGGCTTCACTTCTCACTCAAGTATCAAGTTAACTTTTTGCATGTCATTATCCTCGTTTGGAAAAATGATTGGTAGCAGCGTGTCCGTTAATGTGCAAGAGTCCAATAAATCTTGAACCGTTTCAATGGTTCATTTCCTCCACTTTCTATTGTCTTGTCATAGAAGAAAACTTTTTCCAAGCTAACAATACCGAGACTTTTGCCAGTGTGCAAATTCACACATGTGATCGAATTGATGACGATAATGATGGTGATCGTCATCATCGATGTGATAAAGTGATGGTGATAATAAACAATGCTTTGGTTTAATTGACTTTTCCTATTTTGTTGGTTAACCCTTCAATTTGAAATCCGCCAGCAGCGGATGGATGAAGAAATGCATCGATGAAAATGCTACACTACTTAATTTAATATGATAAATGGCTTAATCCATCCAAACTAAGTACGTCCATCGAACAAACGAGAACGATATAAATATATCTAGCTAAGAAGAAGAACAACAACCTGCAATTTTAATGCACATCCTCAAAGGTATTTCATTTAAAGTGCAAATGAAAATACTTAAAGCGGAATAAAAAAATCATTGAGTGAGGCAGACAGAAAAAATATAACTCAAGCTCATGACTAGTTGCATTTTTTGCGGTTGCAATAATTCATTCTGGAAGTAAAATTCCTGCTAGAAAATAAATGTTCAAACCGAGATAGGTATCATGGCCATAATTCAATTAAGTAACGGTAGAACGAAAACCATATTGAAGAAGAAAAAATGCCATGATTCATAATATTTCATACTGTATTGCCCTCTCAAGCGTAATACTGTATAACCTCGCGCATAAACAAAATCTTGAAACTGATCGAAATCGAACTAGAAATTCTTCTTAGAAATTTCACAGTATGTAGGAATAAAACCAGCTATACCAATACCATCTTGATTTTAATAGCGCATGAATACCATACACGAGCGAATGAATATAAAACGTTGAAAGATGTTCGTTCATAAATCTAATAATGCAATTTTTGCAACAAAAAATGCACGACGCATTATTCGAATCTGTTTGGCTGGGCTGGGAAGGTCCAATTTCGATAATATGACTTGAGTATGTAGTTTTTTTTGCAAAGATCCGGTTTTTTACGATTAGTAGGAGTACGTTCTACATAAACAACATTAGCCACGTTTGAGAGACAACAAGGAATGTAATGTTGGCTTTTCAGAAAAAAGCTCTTTATCGCAGCAAACAACTGTAAAGATTTCAGTTGAAATCAGGAGATCCATCCCTCTCGCTGGGCGACTGATAATTTGGATGATGACAAACGCTCTTCTCTCTGTCTGATGAATGATACGCCAGCAAGAAAAAGGTAATTTTTTTCTCGGTCTCAAATCTCAAAATTTTCAAGTCAAGTCGCGGTCGCTTGCTGCTGCCATAATCGGAAATTTTTTTTGTTTGATTTCTGACAAAGCCTGATTTTACTTCTATTCAGATTTAGTTTTTTTTCGTCATCATCATTATCATCAGACCCAATTTTCTTATAGAACCGTTGTTGCGTTACGTTACGTCCTCCTCCTGAGCTGAGCTGAGGCAAGGTGCCATATTTCAAAATTCAAAGAATAGGGCTCACGCATGCTTTGTTGTTGTTTTTTTCTGAGTGATGATATGATGTACTTTGTAGTTTGTACCGAAAAACTTTAACCTGCATGACGAAAACTACATCCTGTAATGAACCGTGACAAATATGCGTAAACTCGTTTTCTTCTTCATGAGCAAGTACAAAAGACGCGAAGTAAGTACATATGATTGCTGCCAATACAATATGCAGAAATGCAGAACCTTTTCTTTCTTGGTTGCCGTTGCGGTCGTACGCAATCCGAATCGTGTTGAACTTCTACAAAAACAAATCCAATTGTGATGGTAATAAATGTAGTAATCAGCCTACATCAGTGTCTAGCCCTAACCGAACATTGGATTTTGAAATTTAAATTCTCTTACTGTAAATTGCATTAAAGTCTCATGCTATACGGCTTAGGCTTGGCTTGACTTGACAAGTGAAAAATACTTTTTTTCTTCCAAGCATTTTTATAAATGAAATTATATGATCTTTCTCCTTATTTTTTCGTGTTGACAAAGTGAATTATAAAAATAGAGAACATATTTTTTTGAAAGAAGATTTTATTTATCTCTCTCTTTCCTTAAGCTTCAGCAGCCCAGATTTTCATTTTGAGCTTTTACCATCCTCCCTCCCTTTCTTCATCTGTATTCAACAAGTGCATTAGATTAGACTTGTAAAGTCTCTTAGATCCGCGAATATTATTACAGAGAAACATGACATATTACCTTGCTAACAGCTTAGCTTCCTAAACAAAAACCTGGCACTATGATGAAGTCTCGCTCGAGCCAGGCAAAGGAGCATGCATACCTATATGTAGCAGCTCAAACAGTGAGAGAAACGGAAAAGAGCGCACATTTCATTTTTATGCACGAATGTAAAAGGCTTTTAGTGCCAAGACCTACAATGGTAATTTGCAACTTATGCCTCGTAAACTAATAGGATTGGCATGAAAATGTCAAGAGTTTATAAGTACACACACATGAGAAACCAGAGTAGCTTTATTATTACCATCAGGAGCAGCAGCAGCATCAGAAATCAGAATACATCTCAAACTACCACTTCGAGTCACATTTTAAAAAGTGGAAGGAAGAATTTTTTTCACCGTTATACCAAGCTATTTTTTCAAATGCATGATATCAGGCTAATCTCAATCTTTCACGGTAGTAAAAACGAAAGAGAGAATAAAAATACGAATAAAAATGAAACAATGATAGCTCCTAAAGCGATATTGGAAAGAATTACTGGTTTTTACTCGCATTTTTTATTTCGTCCTGTCATGTCATTTACTTTTTCAGACTTTTTTTCCATACCTACACGCAGCAAAGTCAACGGAAAGAATGCTGTCTAACCATTTAACATCCCACATCAACATCATCGTCATCATCATCATCCTCATCAGAATAAAAAGAATCAAGAAGAGGAAAAAAATCTCAAAAATAAATGGCATTATTACAAGGAACATTTCGCATGTATGCAAAGTATGTGGCGAGTGGAAACATTGTAGCTTTGTTTGAGACTTGAGACATTTGAAGAATCAAATGAATTCTTAATTCACACAGGAAGAGAACTACATAGTACAGCTACCTATGTACCAGAGTAGAATAACAATAACAAGAAAGTAAAAAAAAATAATATGCCTCAAAAGAAGAATGCGAACAACCCATGCCTTTTTAATAACTATATTTTTTTTCTTGAGAAAAATGAATTTACTTATGAGGATGTGCTCGATTTTTTTCCTCCTATCTCTCCACACACGCCACACATACAACACACCTGAGGAAATTTCAAATTACGGTAAGTTCACATCATTATCTTCATTTAATGTCGCTTTTTACTCCCATTTAAAGCGTACGTACCTACTTTTTATTTAGAAAAGCGCAACAATAGCATTTATAACAGTAGCTAAGAAAAAGTAAAAATCCTGCATCCACCTGTGAGAAATGTGCATTTGTCGATTTCCGTTAAACTGTGCAAGCGACAACGACGAGACCGAGTGGGTATAATTTTATTATTTTTCTGAGAGGCTATTAAACCACTTGTTCGCTCTCTTTTTTTTCTGCTCTTCAAATATCATCATCATCATCGTCATATTATTATTGCACATACTACATTTGACATTATGCTACGCGATGAGCAGTAAAGGTGTCGCACAAACATAAATACAAAAATATGGCTAGAATAACATTGAAAATTTCTCGGAAGCCAAGAGGAGAAGGAGGAAAGAGAGAGTCGTGTCGAGTGCCGTGTGAACATGCACAAATAAAAAAATTCAACATTTTTTAATTTATAAGAGGCGTACGGTATGTGTTAAACATGACAAACCGTTTTTTAAACTCTTGCTCCGAATTGCTTCACTTTAAATTTTAAATAGTCATGACTCATCTTATCTCTCTGAGCTGAAGTATTTCGCTGATTTGAACAAAGCTACAGTAAAAAACCTATTATACTTGCGTGCCAGTGCCAGCAACAGCAGAGATTTTTTTCGGCTATTTGTACCGTTTTTTTCATGTATGCATGCGATGCATAATTTATGTGGAGTTCAAGACTGTTACAAAGATATGAAATGGGAAACATGATACTCTAGGTGTTTTTCTAATGTTTTTAGAACGGATTTTTATGAATGCAATGCAGGCAGACGGAAATCTAATGGTCTTCACATCCTTTAAATAATCAATCAAATTAGGGTAAAGATAACAAACAATTTTTCAGTTAAATAGTTTTGACACTCAAGACCATCGTCGAGGATAAAAGTATTTTTCTCCTGAAATTAGCCTGTCTAGAATTGATGAATGGTTTCGAGTGTATTTATAAGAACTATAGGTATACTACAAAAGCCTATCACATATCATATCATTCAAGGGAATCATTAACAGTTCGTAGAAAAAAATCCCTAAGTACGGCTGGTGTTGTTCATCAAAAATTTATTTCTTTTCTAGCCTTTTTTAATGTGCTTTACAAATGATTTCGAAAAGCTGAGAATGCCACGTGTCCTCAATTCTATGAATTTGATAGGTATTGCATTGCAATTGCGACTTGCCATTT
>JAHZNI010000698.1:0-24597 GCA_027744415.1 Seira ritae
TTCTCCCCATATACGTGTATATAAGAACAGCTGATTTCTTCCACGTTTCTTGTTTCATCCACCAAAAATTGAGTGGACAAAACCATTTCATCCCGGATG
Source organism: Seira ritae (assembly GCA_027744415.1). Classification (NCBI taxonomy): domain Eukaryota; kingdom Metazoa; phylum Arthropoda; class Collembola; order Entomobryomorpha; family Entomobryidae; genus Seira; species Seira ritae. The sequence continues at coordinate 100 of JAHZNI010000698.1, forward strand.
GATAAAATTACTATCTACTGGATGGTCGCACTCTGAAATTTGCATCACTGTTCATATTTGTCGTATTTACGGCAGCGACAAAAATCTCCCGTTGATTCCCCTTCGTTTTGGATATAGGTATATTTCTTATTACATTAGATATTATGCTAATTAGATGGATTCGATTGTGAATTTGTGAATGTCATTTATTTAACCGATCATCATAGTCATAACGACCCAAGAAAGACCGGTAGAAAAATAACCACCTCTTTTCAGATCAGAACACAGCACAAGACAAGAAGACAACAATCAGATCAAGAATCTCCTTGTATGTATGTACATAGTACATATGTAGCTTCCTTTTTTTCACGAGCAAAGCACAGACACAGACCGAGTCACAGAGACCGCACTTACTAAAATTTATTTTCGCGTTGTTGCAATATCCCATATTATGCTTTTACAGAGCTGCATGAAGTGCATGGCTGATTAAGATGCAATCATCATTTTCAATCTCGACTTTTACAATTTTCTCTCCAACTTTTATAGGCCACTCCTTAAACTCCAAAGCTCTAAGCTTTGAAGACACTCTATTCAATTCAATTCAGAGCATCGCATCCGTATCATGTATGCACCGCATACATCCTATTTATTCATGATGACTATGATGAGGCACTCAGCAAGATTTATGGATACATGATAGATGATCGTCATCATCATCAGCAGAGCTTTTACCTGTAAAATGCAATGCACCTGATCCTCTCCCCCTCTCTCTCATTTTGCTCTAGTCTGCTGGTTATTTGGTCGTCAGCTCTAATTACGTGAGTGCTATGCTCTTGCTGCTCGCGAAAAAAAGTGGATTAAGCATTAGGCATTTTACACTGCATATTCATAAAAACTGCCATGTTCTCCGCGCCTAATTCATCATCTTCTAAAGAATAAAATGTGCTTCTGAGTCTCAAGTCCCAGCCAGTCTCAAGAAGCTCTAGAAGACACGGTCATATGGACATCATCATTCACTCATTTTTTTATTGCACAAAAAAAAGAAATCCCGGTAAAGATCACCGTCCTCATCATCAAGATTTTTTTTCTGCTCGTTAGAGCCATTTGTATGAATACATATTTTTTGTAACGGGACTTTACAGTAGCTTCTTTTCTTCCTCTCAAAAAAGAAAATGAAGAGCAGAAAGCAAGGAGACTGACTGAGATTGAGATTCCCTCATAATAATGAAAAGATATTTTTTTAGTTGTCGTTGTCATCATCATCATCCTCTGCTTCATCCACTTAAAAAAAATTATATTTTACATCCACTCCATTCCATCCCTTTCTTTGAAAAATATATAGGTTAACTTGAGATGATGAGGAGAAATTCTGCTTGGCTTAAATTTGGATTTAGATTTCAATGGACTCCATTTCTCATCATCATCATTTGAGAGAGAAAAAGATCTAAAGAAAAAATACATCTAGAGAGAAGAGAGGCTACCAGGCTGAAGCTCTGGTTCTGGTCCTGATGCATTTTGCAGCTTCCCAGAAGCCTTTTATTCTCATTTCTTTTGTTCTCCTCGGATGATAATGAGGAGGACTCTGTGACTAGATATGACTGCTCACAATTCATTATGATAATTTAAATAAAAAATATTACAGGAGGTTAACGTTGACCGAGGTAATGCAATGGCATAACATACATAGCAACTCAAGCAGTGTCTTACTCGGTGAATGTGAATTATGTGGCTTGGTAATCTTGCCATAGTCCGGTCCGGTCTGAAAGCTGAAGTTGGGCTGGGACTCTTTCTCTTTGTTTGTGTCCTAGAGACAAAAAAAATATTTATTTTCTTGGATTTGGGCGAAGCTGGTTTGTAGAGAAAAATGTAAAAAAAAATATATGTGAACTGGAGTTGAAAGTTGTCCTAGGGATAATGTTGTGCTTTAAAAAGTGGATCACAAGTTTATGCGAAATATTGTTGCAAAATTACATCACTCGAAGTTAACGCAATATCTATGTATGGAAACGCGATTAGTCGACAAAGTAGGCATTTTGTCGTCCAAGAATTTCCCCCATTTGACGAAACACGTTATTTTGTCAGAAAAAAAATATTTTCTAAACTGAATTTTTTTCTAATGAAGCCATTTCTCTCTTCCGATTTATTTTTTGACATGGTCAAACAAAATGAAGTTCTCATCTTCTTCTTTCCTTCGTGACAGAATTCTTTCTTGGTGAGGTGGACGTGTGCTGAATCACTTAAAAACTCATTTCTCGTACAAAATCATGTTTCTTGTACATATTTATGTATTAAAGTTTGTTCGATCAAATCAAATCAACTTGATACGGTACACGAGTTGACTTTCCGTTTAAAAACCAATTGAAAATTGGTTAAAAAAAATTCTAAACACCACCTTATACTCTCCTATACATACCTTGGCTTTGGCTTTGTCTAGTGCACATTTAAAGTCACAATACTTATCATTTAAAAAAATGAAGAGAAAACCTGCTTTGATATTCCTTAGCCCAACCAACTCTAACTTGAAAGCTCTCTGTAGGTACTAAAATCGAATAGGAGTACGTGCGAACAGTAACAATCACAGTCCATTTTTTAGGCAACAAGTTCAGCAATGTCACGGACTCTGCATTTCAATTCAAATACAAAATACATGTCTAATGTCTAAGAGAGAGAGAGAATTTTTTTAATGCAATTTTTCCTTTTTTAAAATTGAATTAATAGAAAATGTGCATTGAAGCAAAGCCAAGACCAGCCAGGCCAAGCCAGCACCCCAAACAATGAAAACATGCCAAATCCTAACAAAAGAAGGAAATGAATGAAGACCTGTAACAGCAACAGCATCAACAATACAATGCAACGTTTTAAGCATATTATATTTTTATATTCCTCATGCCACATAATTTTTTTTTGCAAAGTCATATTCGCATTGTGAGTCAAACCATGTCTCGAATTTGATGCTTCATCATCGTCAGCTTCCAAACAGAAATCAAGAGATAAATTTTTTTATCTCGAGTGACCACACCAAAGCAGAAATTTAACTAGGTGGCCTAAACTGATGATGATGATATCCCTCAAAAAATTGCATTTTCACCAGAATTTAAGAAAGAGAGAGAAAAAAATTACCTATTTTACAATTCACAAAGTGTAATTCGTCACGGAACAGTAGACCTTGCATAGAGTGAAGAGCGAACAATGAAAAAATGTATGAAAATCGCCGTGTGACAAGCTGAAAAAAGCACGTGATAATCGCAATTGCAGAGAGATAGATAGACCGGACCAGATGGTCTGGTCTGGTCTCTCTGGTGCTGGTCATTTTGCATTTTTTCGCAAGATCGCAAGTTGGCTCAAGCCAAAGCTAAGCCAAGGTAGAAGAAATGATAAATGGCTTGATCATAATTTTTTAAAAGGGAAAATTATGAAAATTTTTTAGAATTAAATATTTTAACGTGTCACTCCAGTCATTTTGGTAATATTTCATGATGTCTCCTTGAGGTTTAAAGAAAAATGTGAATTATTTATTTTTATGCAGTTTACATAATATATTAATATTTACATAGAAAAATGACTCCTTTTGGTGGGAATTATTATATTACCTTTTAACTTGCAGTTCGTAAAAGTAACACAATAAAAAAATTGTAGGTAATTTACTTCCTTAGTCGGAAAGCTAAGTAGATGGATGGGAATATGATATGGTCACTTGGCACTGGCACAATTGCAAATTGCAATGGACAATTGACAATCCGTAAGAAATTCATAGAAATGAAACATTCATGTTGAAAATTGCTATCCTCTCCTCTCAGGCTTCAAGACAAGACAGACATGGAATTGAATTTGAATTGAGATTAAATGGAATGTAATTTAATTTCATTTCTCTGAAGAGCAAAACTTATATATTTTTCTCTGATGAGGAGGTAAATGTAATGTATGAAAATTTTTTTATTATTGTTTCTCCCTGGAACGTATTTTTTCTGCGTAATAACGAGAGGAAGATTTGAAATTGAAAATTGCTATGAACAAAAAAAATCTCAGTCACGATCTCTCCTCTTCTTTTGAATCTCTTACAACTTACAACAGATGATTATAAAAGCATGATATTATGATAGTATATAGATGGCTAGTTTAATTTGAAATGAGAAATGGAGAAGAAGGGATGTGGTTGGGAGAAGGGAGGCTATCAGGAAAGGTGAAGGTTAATTTGTAGATAAGTCTAAGTCAGATAGAAAAAGGAAAGTAGTGATTCAACCAAGGAGATACCGTAAAGTCTGCAAATAATGCCTAGGACTTAAAACCAAAGTGATTTTGAAAAATAGGCCATAATTAGAGACTAGGCCTTATCTAAAGGTAAGTAGGCCAAAGTACAATTACTTATACTGCATTGACATGTTAATATTTTCCTAGTTTTAGCATAGATCCATCAGTTTTGTGTGCTTTCTGGAAAGAAAATGGTAAAAACTTTAGGTTTTATTTCATTCCCGGAGCTTAAAATGTTTTCTACGAAGAAGGGATTAAGAATTGGACCTTCTTGCAAGAACAGGTGCGATATTAGAGGAACCCTTTTCTACCGTGGTAACTTTTCGTATTAAAAAGCAAAAGCAATGCTTTTTTTAGGAGTGGGCAAAAAAAATCCTATTTTTGATCTCAGCATAGGCCTTAATTTGAGATGGGCTTTATCTAGAGGTAGGCATTATTTGGAGACTTTACGGTATACAAATAATAATACATAAATATATATACGGAAAGAGCTTATCATGCTTCCAAGCATACATCTACATTTTCAAGGAACTTTTCATAGAAATACCAGCCTGGACTGGACTGCCTAGCTTTTGTAGAAATAAATGCAAAAAAATTGGGAATTTGATGTAAAGGACGATTCATAAATATGTGACTATTGTGGAAAAATATTTGTAAAAGGTGAGAAGCAAAAAGAATTCTTAGATGCATATCGCCACATGGATTTATGTGACGTCTTGTCTGAAATCAGCACAGGGCCCGAAATTTCCGAAGTAAGTAGATAGACTGGCTGCTGCTCACTATAATGATTGTACTGTAATACCAAGTTGACGAAGCTGAGAAACAGATCAGAAGCAAAATGTTTTTAAACGAATTTGCAAAAATGTTATTAAAATCTGTTATGTTATAATTACTCAGGCTGATTTAGAGGCTTCTTTTGTACTATACCTCATTATATTCCTCCATCTTCTGTTGCTTTATAATATAACTTATGTATATTAAGAACAAACTTTGAACAAGACTGGAATACAAACATGCCTTAAGAAACCTCAAATAAATACGTGTACATATGTCGAAACGTCCAAATAGATAAACTTCATTAATTTACCTTCAATTCATATAGGTATATACTTTTTCAATTTCTGTGATTGCTTTATGTTGTCATTCTTGAACTGTGACTTTGACTTCACAATTCTTTTTTATTTTTTAATTTTTGTTTTCCATCTCAAGTGATATATTTCGGGTGGGACCCAAAAATTCTCAGATTTTTTTTGTCCTTGCTTCTGTCTCTCTCCTCCATTCAGTTCTTATTGAATCGAACGTGAACTGAATTGAAATTGAAAGGTAAACGGTTCTTGCCCACTACATTGCATTGTACAAGAGAGTGGATCCGTTAAGACCAAACCCACATTGACATTACATTACGATTTTACAAACAACATCAAATAACACAAATCGTGCAAAAAGGAACATGGAAAAATATGCCATGCCATGGTATTGTATTGCAATTGCAGTGCCAAGTGCCAACAAGGCATAGCTAATCAAAATTGATGAACTTTCGTGCAAAGCCAAGCCAGGCCGTGTCGGTGTCGTGTCATGTCATCCAGCCTTAGAATTGTTGAGCATCCGTTGCTAATTTTTTTCCTGAAATTGAAATTAGGCGTGCACGCCATTCTTCATTGCTATTGCATATTGCTTCGAGGTGACCAGACCAAGACGGACTTCAGGCTAGGACCACGACCACGTTATTCTCCTCAAGTCAAAGTCAAGCATAGAAGGTCTTTGAAAAATACAAATCGTCATAAATCTCAGAGATCATCCTTGAATTGCATTCAACATTTGCAAGTTGAAAATGATCGGAATCATCGGAATTCGGAATTCCTCTGTAATTGCTCAATGTATGTGGCCCAAAGGAAAAAACCTGTACCGTACTGCACAACAAGCTCATATATTTTTGCAATTTTCTTCAAGGAAAAAAATTGAATAAAAAATGTTAAAAAACCAAATGCTTTGCATCATTTCATTTCGTTTATTTTCCTGATGATGATGATCATCATCAGATGATGAGCAAAGCAGAAGAGCTGCGTTTAAGCTCTTCTTTAGATCTCATCCTGTCTTCATCTCGTTAAAATAGAAAAAAATATTCTACAGCCGAAGCCAAGCCAGAGAAAAGGGAAAACGCTTCTGATTGAGAATTTTTTTCTGCGAGAAGTCGAAGGAAACCTGTTTTTTTTCTTAAATCCTTTAACCCTTTTTCACATTACACTTGATATGAGCTATGATGATGATATTGATGCGATGCAGCTATGGCAATAGCAATTACCTTTTTTATTAGGGTGATTTCGCATCAGTGCATATTATGTATCTGCATAAAAAGGAAAAGTCAATAAAAATGGGAGGACAAGAGAAGAGGGAAACAGCAGCAGCAGCAGCCAAAACATTCAATTGAGGATTTGAGGAGGTTCGTTGAACGAAGAACAGATCGAATGATGAATTACCCTCGAAAAAAGAGAAGATGAAGATGAAGTAGAATGGGAAGGGTTCAGAATCAGATTGCATGATTTATTAAGCCTCAATTAAAGAGATACGCATGTCCACATATGCATAGTTAAGTAGACGCAGTTACGGTTTGAAACTTTCAATGTCACGTCGAGTCGCGAGCTAAGGGAAGACAAGACAGGTTAAGGTGACATTGAAAATTTACGGCTCGCTCCTCGTAAATCATTTTTTTTCGATGATCATGATCGAGAAGAGGGAGAAACAGGAAATGCAATGCAATGAAGTAAATAGGCATATACTTAAATGCAAAATCAGCCAATTTAATAACTACTTGAGTAAATGTAATTGCAAAATAAATTTTTCCCCCTAAAGGTCCTTAGAGTATCAGTACCAGCGGAGCTGGCAGGTGCTTGGATTACTTAGCTTTACGCTAATAATGATAAATGAATCAAACCGTGACGTGAACCCGATCTGGAGAAAAGGATTTGAAGAAAAATTCTCAAGCTCTGGCTCTGATTGGGAGGAATGGGGATGGGGATTGAGATGTTGCCAAATTACTTTAGTGACATGGGAACTGGGACTGGGAGTACGGTAGCGGTACCTATGTAGGCATATTACATACTTCGTTTTCCATTTTTCTTCCTGTTTCTATTTATTTTTCTTCTAATTGCCCTGATACTGCGATGCTGATCCATTTTGCGCTTATTTTTTTAGAAAAAAAATGAAATCTAAGTCCAATCGATTTGATGGAATCATATTTCTTCTGAAGAGGAGTAGGCTCACTCTGTGAATTTTTTTCTGGATTGGATTGTTGCCCGAAGCCTCGGAAACACCAGAAGGATTTGATTTTACTTCTTCTTCTTCCAGAATTGCCAAAGCCAATCGGGAGTACTACACACGTGAGTAAAGCAGGCAATCAATGAAATGAAAGTGGAGACGATGATGGAATGTGCGTTCCAAGTTTCCAAGACAAGGAACGTAAAAAGGCTTAAGAATATTTCTATTCAATTTCATCCATTTACTTTTTTCTGTAAATGCCACCATAGCCACCACCACCATCATCATAAGCACTATCGCTATATATGTAGTTTCTCCAGTGGATTGGATTGGTTAAGGAAAGGAATAGAGGATGATGATGATGAGGATACTTTCACTGGACAAGAGAGAGTTTTGCTTGGCATTTCTTCTTAAGTGGGAAATGATAATAGCTTGAGAAAAAAAATATTAATATAATGGGTTGTATTATTATTGGATTCCATCAGAATGAAAATGGGATTTACTTTCTGGACAGGACATGGACCAGAAGAAGAAGCTCTGCTATGGAAAAAATGTATCCAGTATCCAGTTTCTCGAGATCTGGTTTGCGTTTCCTTGGCTTTGGCTTGATGGATGGATGAGATTTTTTTTCTGTTTGTGGTTGTGTGTGTACACAAAGGCTATTTCGTATCCTATTATTTTGATATTGCATCATATTTCCCCATCCCAAGAGCTAGGTCCGGGCTAAGGCCATTATCATTAGGAAGCAGAAAGCAAAGGAGAAAGTGAAACGGATGGATGGGATGGCAAGAAAAAAAGTAAACAAAAAACATAATCCCCCTATTCAATGAAGCTCTAGCTGGAGCTGTAGCCTAAGAAATAGATAGATATTTTTTCGCAGAAAAAAAAGTTTTCATGTTACAATTTTGCGGTTTCCCTCTCAGTCTGAGTCTGATGTGTTGTGATGTGATACAATTTCGAAGCTTTACGAGGGATTTCAGAAAATTGAAGTCTCTGTCTTCGTCTTCTTTCTCGCTGAAAAATTATAGAAGGATGGGAAAAATTTATTTTTTTCAGTTCTCCTCTGTCAAAACCAAAAGGAGAGGACGAGAGATATTGTTTTCTCTTCTGGAGATTTTTTTTCTGGGAAAAAAAATAATAATCGGGGTATTTTGGAAAGGAGACAGCAGACGTTATATTATGGTCTCGTCTCAACTCTCAGCTTGGAATTGGAGACATCAAAAGGAAAATATTTTACAGAAACAAAAACACTTTTACTTGCTTCACGTTAAAGATGGGAAATAGGGACTGGTCCGTGTTGTGTTGCGTTGTGTGCGGAAAAAATTGAATGATATTGAAAATTCTGTTCCGGGAAAGCAAAAATGTAGTACGAAGCAGCCAGTCTATCGCGATCAAAGACTTTATGCTTCTTTGTTTTTGGAGAAGAAGAAGTGTTCTATGCAAATATACTTTCAGGCTCAAAATCAGGTTTCGTTTCAAAGAAATTGATTTATTTTCTTTTCGACGAACGAAACTTGACTGCTCCGTTCTATTCCATGGCTCCATGTGCAATTTTCAATACCTGTTCCGTTCCATCTGCTCGGTCCGGAAGTCATGTTCCCTTTTCCCCATTTATGTACGAGGTTTGGACTTGGTTTTGAACCACTCCTTCCATACATTAGAGTGGAGTTTTTTGGAGGAGGTGGAGTGCTTATAAATAAATTAAATTTTCACTTGCTTTCTTTCACTTGTTATATATATTTTTTGCACTACAGCTCCAGCTCTAACCAACTGAGATTTTTTTAGCTTGAACGGAACTGAAATTGCGCTCTCCATTCCAGTTTTCCAAATGTACTGAGGAAACACGCAATTTATTTCGACAGAACTAAACTTGAAAGAGGCATTGTACATACTTAAGTTCACTTGCTGAACTGCTGACAGCTTCATGCTCTGTCCGTCCCTAGAACTTTGCTTCTAGAGTCCAGGGGGAAATGCAGAACTTTCCAGAATGGGAAAAATTTACTATTTACCTATGTAGTATTGCGTGATCATGCATGCATACCTGTTCACTTTGCATCATCATCTTTCACTTCACACATACCTCAATATAAATTTATTGAGTTTTGATAAATTGCAAACTTGTCGAAAAGAAAAAAAATGAAACTAGGTATGCATTATCCCCTCATACAAAGACACGATCATGATGGACAAACGTTGTCTGGACTGGACTGGATTGGACTGAAGCGGAAATTTTTTTATTTGCCCATTTCCTTCAACTGAGCAAACAGTCGACGTGATAATAATGACAACTCCACAATGCATCCTCCAAAAAAAACCCTCTAAAAAAGCTCGTATCCGACCCGAGCATTCTGGAAACACACATCACGCATTCCACATGTGAAGTGAAGCAGCGCTCTGTCCATGTCCTTATAGTCCTGAATGAATGAATGAGGTCAAAGAGACACATGGACAGTTTCACATGAACCAAGCATTTTCTTGTGATGTGATGATTCATCACTTCATTCATGTGATGATGTGTCGCTTTCTCCTCTTAAAAATGTGTATGGACAAGGTCAAAATACATATTTTTTTATCTACCTATTTAAACCTCCTTACAAACTCCTCCTCGACAGAGAAAGGAAAAAAATTACGAGACGGAATGGAGGCATTTGTTGATCAATACCTCCAAATCCAGACCAGACTATACCGAGTTCGGATCCGGATTCAATTCAAACAGGTGAATCAACCGGAATCAATTTTTTCCCTCCAGTTTCTACTTTCCTTTTGCTTTGTCAGCATATTATTTTTTTCCTCGGTGAAAGTGAAAACGAGGGCATATTTACCGATTCAGTCATTCAATACCTATATTACTTTCCTGTGTTTGTCCATTGTGCAGTAGAGAAGACAAGAGCAAGAGCAAAGTAATATATTTTGAGGCTTCATGTTCATACCTTACCTTACTACTGCCATAATATTATTTTTTGCGAGCATCATTGCGAAAAAAGTGTTTGATCCCACATCCCACCACCACTTTCAATTTTATTCGTTTTCAGCGGAAAACGCATTACATTTGGGAACTAGGTTGTGCTGTGCTATGAAGGCTCTGTTTCTGACTTCAAAGTTCGATTTTTTGATGGAATATCATATCACATCACATCATCATCATCATCATACGCAGTTTTTTTTAGCTTTGTGAACACAAAATGTGATCTGTGCTCCTGTTTCCTTTGAACTTACTTACCCATATATGTACTCCTTTAACGTGCCTATTTTGAACAAGCTGCTGTGTGTTTGGGTGGATTGAAAAGTGGAAAACAAGTTCAAGGAAAATTCCAGGAAAATAGAGAAGGTAATTTTACAGCAAATACATTTTCCATTTCCCCACTCGGCCTTTCTGTGCCAGACCAGACCAGACCAGACGGAGCGAAAATAGGAAATCGAATTGGGGAGATTTCATGAATTTCGTCTCCCGAAATCGAAAAAAATTTGTTCGATCGAAGACCAGAACCAGATCCAAGTCCAGACCAGGTCCAGTCCAAAGGCTGGCCTTTTGCTCAGGAGTACCTAATAAATGTACCTGAAGAGTCCATTCCATTCCAAAAGCATCACCATATATTCACCATGTCATAAAGTGATGTGATGAAGGATTATAATAGCCGTGCTCTTTTCATGTCCATAATATATTATCCATCCTATTCTAAATAATTCCAACAATCATAATATTATTCTCCACTCTCCACTTTCGCTCTTCTGGATCGGGCCGGATGCTTTACGACTTTAAAAAGGTCGAGTCGAAAAAAAATCTCTCTTCCTTTTTGTTATATTATGAGAGCTATAGCCGGAGCTCATTGGCATTTCCAAAAAAAGTCAGTGGTCCATATAATAACGTGACTGTAATGATATGCGTATCCACATCCACCGACAAGAAAGAGAGAAAGTTTTATATTTCACCACTCCAGTTTTATACTCCACTCACCTCACCAAAGGGAAAAAGTCAAAGCGATGTGTGTTCATATGTATTTTTTCCACAAATAAGAATGGAATACCGACTACCGACTTACAAATACCCTTTTCTCCTCCAGAAAGAGTGAAAGGATTATGATTATCCGAAATACCACCTACGAAGCAAAAGCGGGACCTGGACTAAACTCAACCACGTTTTCCACCTGGCCTGGTCTGGAAATCGATAAGAAACATATATCACATCATGAGCACATCATGCTAGTTGCTAGTTTGCATAGAAGTGGGAAAGAGGAGAAAAAAACTTTCTTCTTGGACAACTGAGCTGCGAGCCGTGAGCCGTAGTAAAGTAAGTAGGGAGCATATTATAATTCCCCGAGATTTTTCAAAGTAAATATGGTTTCTTCACAAAAAATATGCATCAGTATACATTTCACTGCTCTGCTTCTGCAAAAAATTATTCCAGGAACGATATAATAATATGGATATTATATAAATACATAATATGCTTGAGAAAGTTTATTTTTTCTCCCTTTCTCGGACTGACTATTTTTTTCTCGAGATTCGCATTTCACACAAGTTCTTTTTTTATTCAAACAATCTGGTACGGTTCTCACACATTTTTATTTGTAAAGTCGCTCACTTCTCTCTTTTTTCTACGCATTTTATATTTCTGCAAATAGGCTTCTCTTTCATATGGCAAGGGAGAAAAAAAAATATCTACACGGACACTTCTGTAGTTTGTCTGGCTGTCAGTGTCACAGGCGTAGGATCAGGCTCGGCTAGCAGCAGTAAGAAGCGCGTAGGCGAGAATGGCAACACAAGCACAGTACAGGTAATAATAGGTACACAGGTACGAGTGAAATGATAATGATGATAGATTGTCCTTGTCATTCTTTTTTCCGACCGCTCGTTTTCTCTTCCATGTACATATACTTATGTATCACATCATCATCATCACATTTCTCTTTTTATTCCTGTCCCAACGCAATCCAAACTCCAAACTGGTGCTTCTGTTCCGGCCTGGTTGAATATGAATCCATCCATATGGTTTCAAAAAAATAAATATGTTTTATGCTCATGTTGCAATTTGCAATCTTTTTTGCCCCTGCTCCTGCAATAGTAAAGTATGTACTTTAGGGAGTCATCCTCCTCCTACATAGTTTTATTTTTGTTTTTTCTTGTGTCATTATCCAAATTAAAAACTTTGTTTTCAGTGGAATGACTAGGAAAAAATATTTTATTTCCTCCAAGATAAATTTTTTACAGAAATAAATTGGACAGGGTTCAGGTGTCCTTAAGAGGCCCAGCTTAAGAAACTTCTGTTTAAGGTGCAAAAACAAACTAAAAAACTTTTTTCATGTAGAGTGAGGACATGCTCATAAAAAGTTTTTTCAAGGGAAACATAAGAAGGCAAGGAAAGGTGACAATGATCATATTCATATTCATATGCAATATAAGCATAAAAGGTGAAGATGTGTCTTCTTCTTCTCCTATTTTATCTCCTCAGAAAAAAATACATAATCTTACCTTTTTACAAAATCTCAGATTTATTCTAGTCATTTGTCTTTCTGACTGCAAAAGCAAAAGCAAAGGAGAAAAAAGAAATGAAATGAATGCGTAAAGGAAAAAATGGAAGAAAAAGGAGATGACATTTCTGGATTTGTGGAGCTTGTCATCTTCCTTTCCTTGTTTCCTTGTTAAGGAGGATGAGGAGAATAGGTATGTAGAACAAGCACAAAGTACCTATAATAGTAATAGACCATCATCATCATCATCAACAACATTTTTTTCATCTACATATGTATGTTGAGGGTTATTTAGTGTAATTTGACGAGAAGAAAAAAAATAAGGATTTGCAAAAAAATTGTCAAGAGACATACCTACATATATTTTCTTGAAGAAAAAGGGAAAAAAGAAGTTTTTTCCCTAAAATAAGTAGGTATATGTAGGGCAATCATAATTCCCGGCCAGACCAGGCCACCTGTCATCATCCCATTTCTTTTTTAGAGAAATGAGATGAGGAGAACATATTATATCTAAAGGAGTGCCTAAGTATGTACTTCAAGGGAAACAAATTATTTTGCAAATGAGGAGATAGTTTTTTTCCTTTTGATGGTACGTACATTCATGTTGTTAGCAAAAAATGGGGGAAATGGGTGTTTTTTTTGTCAGGGCTTTATGGATTAGGTTTTCTTCGGGATAGTATTAAGTGTTATTTATTTGGGAGAATGGAAGGTGCAAACCGTGTCGAATTTAGAAATTGCACACATCTTTAATTGCATATATTGCTGATATTATTATTTAGAACCAGAGTACGCCATGATCTATTGTTTACATAAATTTCTGGAAATGAGGTAAAAAGATTAAAGAACGTCCAGTAAAGAAATGACATGATCTTTTAAATTTTATCAACAAATAATAATTAAAGTTTTCTATTCAGTTCCTTTTTCCGAATCTGAAATGACTTCTATTGGAAAATATTACAAATTTTTTTACTAATTAACATCTCAATAGATAATTCCCTTTCCCTTTCAAATCTCTTCACTTCACGTTTGAAGAAATGGCGAAATGGAAACTTGTCCGTAGCCACTCGTCTACTCTGTAATGTATTTACATATCACTTCAACTTTGTAAATAGTAAATTTTCTTCCTTTTCCTTTCCTTCTCGACTTGATAAATCATCTATCGCCACAGATTAATCTTAATCTCTCCCTCAAAATATTCTATTTACAAAATATCTAACCTTATCTTAGTTCATTATTCCACATTATGCATCATTTAAATATATTCACTTTCAAAATGTCAACATGCCAATGCTATTAATTTAGAAAATACGTAAATACATTTATCATTTCACTTCATTTCTTCTTCCCAATCTTAATAAACTTCTCTCATCATCTGATATGATATGATTATGATATCTATGTGTGATTGCATCTGTGGCGATCATTGCTCATTTCATTTTTCATGGGCTTTTTTCAGCAGTAAATCAGTCATAAAAAGGGCAAAATAAATTAGTGTAATAAATATATGCAGTAACACACAACACACAGTAAATATATTTCACTCTTTTTTGAGCAAACATCATAATCATAATGCACTCACTGCTCACCTTTCGCAGAGCTAACAAAAAGCTAATGAATATCTGTGATAGTGATTTGAATGTACTACTACTACCGCATCTATGTAAATCTAACCTGCTTTAATCATGAATCAAATCATGATATGATCTGATTTGAATTGTACATTTGCATCTCTCTGCATCTTATTAAAGCGGAATTTATCAAAAGGAGGCCATCTCTTAAAAAACACTATTTAAGTATTCATTGGCAGTCATAAAACTACATAAAAAAGTCAAAGATATATATTTTTTGACAAAAGCATTATGATAATGATAATCAGGTGGAGTTGGAGTGGGGATTTGTGTCAGAGGATCTCTTCAAAAAAAATTTCTCCCTCTCACGCAATTCTTCAATTGCGAATTTGCGAAGTCAAGTCAGCAGTCAAAAGCCAAGTCAATAATAATGGCTTACCAATACCAATGTTACCAATACCTTTAAATTAAATGCAGAAGCAATGAATTTCCTGTTTAACAAGAAAATTTTTTTTCTCATCTTTAAATCAAGCCGATCTTTTTTTCAAAACTCAAAACTGTCAATTTTTATAGAGCCGTAGCCATATCATATACAGAGTCAAAGTAAAAAGGTAAAGGCTCTCTCGACAAGGCCATAGATTTCTCATGAGTTTGAAACCTGAAACCTGATCAATTTTAAAGGAAAAAATATCGATCAAGTAAATATCTACAAAAAAAGCATTGCTTTTACATATATTTGTGTCTTGTCTAGCTTTGGCATGGCCTGGGTCTGGGTGGCAGCTTTTTCATTTGAGCAAAGTGCATATTTCGATAATCACTCTCGTCTCGGGTAGAAAAAAAAACCAATTGTACAATACCAAAACCCAATTAAATCCTTCGATTTTTTTACAAAACTTCGAGAAAAAATAAGAACTCACTCAGTCAGTCAGCCCAGCAGGAGTAGCAACTAGCAAGTCAAGTCAACTAGCACCACACCAGCATTTTCAAACAACCTTTCCCAATTTGAAATTTTTTGAAAAAATCTTTTATTGTGTTATTGTTGCAGAGCATCTCGTTTTCATTCTCATGTCATGTCATTTACCGTAACATCAACATCATTACTCATCTAATTTATTGGAGGGGGACTACTACATGACTTGGTTCACTTTTGTTAGCTACTCATGCCCTGTTGCCTGGCTCTGGCTGTTGTCCTAACAAAACAAAACAGATACACATT
This sequence comes from Seira ritae, assembly GCA_027744415.1. NCBI lineage: Eukaryota > Metazoa > Arthropoda > Collembola > Entomobryomorpha > Entomobryidae > Seira > Seira ritae. The sequence goes on from JAHZNI010000698.1 coordinate 15,834, forward strand.
TTTTAAGAGGAAAGAACCTGAATTTGAAATCACAAATCACATTCAATTTACATTAACAATTATTATTCTCACTAGAAACAAAAAATATATATCAGCATAAATGATCTCATTACAATTAAGTACTACGCATTTAATTTACTTACTTAATTTCTAGACACTAAATATTTCTATGTTTGTGATGTGATCATGATCATGATCATATCAGGTTTCTTGAAAGATCTCTTTGCAAAATACAAAATGTGCGTGCGTGGCTTGCACTCATTTTGAAATGCAATGACATTTTAAAAACGCATTAGAATAAATATACCAGAATCCCGTACTGAACAGGTGAAGAAAAACACCTCACTCTTGCCAATTACCCATTTTCCCCTTCAGGAGGAATGAAATATGGGAGTGGAGTGTGGGGCACCACCTTGCCTTGCCTTGCTGGTTGCCGACTCTTCAGAAAAGGAAAAAAAATTGTTCGTGGAGTCGCAGTCGCATCATTTACATCGATATGGATATGCAATGTACCTTTGACTCTTGCACATGCAATTTTTTTTCTTTTTTTTCTGATTGCAATTGCGTTGCGTGCCGCATAATGTATTATTGTATTGCATAAAACAAATTATATTATTTTTTATTCCGCTTTCCTGTTACATATTCATTTTTTGATCTGGCCTATTACACTTTACAACTTCTCTTTAGAGAGGAGATAACAGTGTATTTTAGTGGGAAATTAATGTAAAATAAATAATATAAAAAAATTGGCATTTTTTAATTTCTTCTAGAATAATAACGTATGTATGTAATTTGGCTTTGGCTTGGCCTATTAAGAATATTATAATTATTTTGATTAGAAATGAAAATGAAAACAAACAAAGTCGGAAGGGAGCCTTTTTTCATTAGAGTCGAGTCGGCCATTTGATCTCATGCAAATACGCAACAGCGGGGTGCATACCTACATAGCTACATACATCATGAGAGAATCGCACCATATCATAAGTCATGCGGGGTGATAATGATGCCAAACTAAAAGAGGCCACTTGGCAGTAATGTCTTCTTGTAGAGTTGTTGCAGAAACTGGATCTGTCTTCTGCAAAATATTTTGTACTCAACCTCAACAATTCAGAATTCAGCAGAGATTGCAACTTGCAACATTCAGGTTTTTGTTCGCGAAAGAATAGAATGGTAATACATACATAGCTTGGTTTGGCGGTGGTGGTGATGGTGGCAGTGGCGATGGCGATGGCGATGGTTATCGTAGGACATTAGCATGTCATGTTCTTCAGAAACAGAAGTCAAGATGAACTTTAAGCCACATAGCCATTTTGTTTTCTAATGAACAATCTTAATTATGACTTCACTCGGCTTCTTTTGCCTTCAGTGACTGCTTTTATGTGACAGGANAATCTTAATTATGACTTCACTCGGCTTCTTTTGCCTTCAGTGACTGCTTTTATGTGACAGGACATTTCTGTACTAACTAAACCGGGATGGTTTATGGGAGAGTCAAGGTTGTAAAAAAAATTCAGAGACTGAACCGAACTACAATACTAAAAAGGAAAGAGATAGAGGTCTTTTGTACTCTCCCTTGTCTACATTCACAGGATCCACTCACTAGATTACACATTTTAACCTATTAATTGTCATGCATGCATTCATGCAGATGCAGGTATGTATGTATTTCAGGAAGAGCAGAGATTGCAACTTCCAACATTCAGGTTTTGTTCGCGAAAGAATAGAATGGTAATACATAGCTTGGTTTGGCGGTGGTGGTGATGGTGGCAGTGGCGATGGTGATGGTTATCGTAGGACATTAGCATGTCATGTTCTTCAGAAACAGAAGTCAAGATGAACTTTAAGCCACATAGCCATTTTGTTTTCTAATGAACAATCTTAAATCCACTCACTAGATTACACATTTTAACCTATTAATTGTCATGCATGCATTCATGCAGATGCAGGTATGTATGTATTTCAGGAAGAAAAAATGGCATTTTTTTATTGAAACAGCCTCGGGGGAAAAATCTCTACAGAAATTTAATTTCATGGCGAGATTTATTGTCAATGTACTATTTATCCTAATGGAATCCTATGGGGTTTTCTTTAATTATCTTGTGTTTTGTTTGAAATATGCAAAATAATAAAAAATATAAGTAAGTATGTAATATTCAGCAGGGAAGAGGATTTAGTATCCATTACACTTTTGCTCCCAGCTTCAGTTTCAATTTTTACAATGCAGAGTCAGAGCCTGGTCTGGGGTAATTATATTTCTGCATGGATTAAATAATATATTTTTTTTGCGATCATGACCATGATGATCATGATTATGATCCCGTCGATCTCTGCTACTCTACCAAAGCCAAAAAGCCGATCTTATTCTTCGGAGAAATGAAGCGAAACTGGTTTTCGCAAAAATATATATAATATAAAAATATTCATTGAAAGAAGAGCAGGGGAAAAATATTTTGGTGTCCCAGCAGCAGTGCGGGGTACAGATTATTTTGGAAAAAATGATATTAGCCAAAATATAAAATGGCAATTTGCAATCTATTTTTTTGTTGTTGTGAAGTAAGTTCAGGACCAGGATCAGGATAGTTCAAGCCATGTTACTACAATAGAAAAAAATCAACAACTTCAGGTTGTGCCTATGACTGGGATTGTGTTACTATCTACTCCACACACAAAATTGTTTACGAGCTGGCCGAAAGGAGAAGAATGAAAGTTTTTTTTTTGCGAAATGTTATTTTGTGCTAAATGAATATTTGCTACAATAGAGAAAAAAATTATTGATGTACATAATATGTATATATTTTTTTACACATGTAAAATAGCTGGAGTATTAATCAAAAAACTACAAAACCAAGCTAGGAATCCAACTATTATTGTTCGTGTACAAATTAAAGGCAATAAAATGATGGCACGTTATTGCAAGAATAGGAAAGATGAAATATGCGCGGAATGGGATGTGGGATGCATGCACTTTGGAGATTAGAAAAAAAAATTTACTTTTATTCCACTGGAGTGGACGGGACGAGACCAGACCAAAACCTGGCAAGGCTAGACCGAGTGACGGGAAGATTAGAAAAAAAATATGAAAGTTTTTTTTTCCTTTTCTTGAAAAAAATATCCAATAAAAGTGGAACTCCGAGTCCGGATTCGGGAATAAATCATAGGAATATAGTGACAACTTACAATTCGAATTTCACGAACTACCTAAGTGGAACATAACTCATGTGTAATAATGGGAAGCATGCGATTCTCTGCCAAAAGAAAATGCGTTATGGCAAATGGCATGGCATCACATCACCGTCGCTAATAATAGGCTTGTACGCTTGTACACTTGTACATACGTTGTACGACTGGTTTTTTCTTCCTTTGGAAGGGTAAGGACGTGGACGTGATATTATTTTATTTGCAAAAGTGTTTCTTTTTCGCAATTTAGTTATTTATCAAAAAAATTATTATATAACAATATATTTGCATGGGAATTGGTCAGCTCAGCTACAAATCCACGAAAAAGTGGGAAAAACGTAATCGTACTGCACTCTTCAGGGTTTAATGGGCCACTTGTCATTATTCATTTAACGAGGGGATGATGAATAGCGTCTGGTTCACTCTGATGATGATGAGTTTTTGCGAGGGATTTAAAAAGCAATTTATGTATTTTCTCTCTCCAGTCCATGCCAATGCCCAAGCAGTCTTCGATAAAATTTATTGACGAAGAAAATATATATTTCTTTAAACGGTCCGGCCCAGTCCAGTCCAGTGCATTTATTTCAGAAATATTGTCCATGTAGGTACTTCGTAAAAAAATTATGAGCTTGTCTTTTTTTTGAACACATTTTTATTCTGCGTGTGAAAAAGTGAAAATTTGGAGTCAGTAAAAGTATCTGAGCGTATTTATTTCTCTGGTAAAAAGGGGTCATCGGACTAGAGCTTGTCTTTTCCGTTGAAGATGCTGAAAATGTTGAAAACGAACGCATTTCCCGATTGTCGATTGTCAATAATTCAAGAATAAAGTAAGTATACATGGGATTTAAAGAAGAAAGGGAGAATTTCTTTTTTTTCAACGGAAGAAAAATAAATGTTGCTGAATGAAATGCTACTTAGGAAGAAGAGTGAGTTGAGTTGGGTTGAACTTTTGCGAGGATGAGGATAGTGCATTCACCTGGAGAAAATTCAAGATGCTCCATAAATTCTTTCTTTCCTCAGCTCGAGTTCTAATGTTCTTGTTGCAAATTCTCGATTCACCAGAGGAGAAGAAGTCTGATAGATAGACAGCTATTTTTTCGCATTTTTTCCCATACACTGCTACATACATAGCAATAGCAATAGATCAATTCGGGAGAAAAAAGGTAGGCTAGCCAGATGACACACTTTTTTCAGAGGAGAAAAAACTCCCTACCGCACTCAACTCAACTCTTTAGCATTCCATATTTATTTTTTTTCTGCGAGGTAAGCAAAAAAAAGAAGAAGAAGATGCCTTCAAAACCATCTATATTTTTTCGGAGAAGAAAAGAAGTGGGAGCTTTTTTGTATTCCTATTCCTGATTCTTCTTTTTTAGAACTTATATAGGTAATACATATTATGGTGGAGTACACAAAAGAAACCCTGAAAAATAGGTAGATACTTAATGCATAAAAAAGTATCTCTTTTTGACTTTCTTTTTTTCACTCCTACTTTTTTTCTACCTTTCTATATTTTTTTTCCTTTGATGTCGTTTTTTATGGAGGAAAAATCAATGAAAAAAATTTTCTCGTCTGCTGTTGGCATGGGCGTATCCACCGGGGGGCCAGGGGGGCCATTGCCCCCTTCCCCTAAAATCTAAATACATAGACAGGAATTATGCAAATGAGTTCTTATGCATAATGGCGCCCCCCTGTGGCCCCTCCGACAAAAAATTCGTGGATACGCGCATGGCTGTTGGTGGGTGGTTTGTAATCGTAAATGGAAAGCAGACAGAACCAGGACAGACACTCTACATGTTTCGATCTCAGAATGGGACTATTTTTTCCTTAAAAATAGGTTTCCCGGAACGTTGGCTTTTTTCCGGCCCATTTTCCCAAACTTTAGCTTAATGGCACCTCCGAAGAATGGGATAGGGATGGTTTTGCTGTGGAAATTTCCCTATAATTTCCCTACATCCATCCATTTTGCGTTTGTTGCTTTCTTCTTTTCCTCTTTTTCTTTTGCAGTGGTAGTGGCCTTATCAATGGGAAGCTTTTTTCTTTTGTTCGGTTTATCTGTCTCTCTCTTTTTTACTTACTTACCTGAATTCGAACTATGTATCTACTACTTTGTACTTTGTAAGTAGTTGACTTTAATTTTTTTTCTACGTTTGGTTTCCGTTTATTTTGCATACCCGTATACATATTATCTATAGTCATTTTCCCTTTCATCCGACCTCCTTCAGTCCAGTCGCAGTCCCAGTCATGGAGAAATTTATTATGGTTTGGCATGGAGGGAAAAGATATATAATACGAGAGAAAGCTTCCTTTTGTTATCTTTATATTTTTTGCTTCCATGAAAATTCCTCATTTTTTCTGTTTTGCATACGTATATCTACTCTACAACCTACTGCTGAGTGAGGGGGTCTCTGTTCTCTGTACATTATCTCTCTGTTGTCGTCGTCGTTTGGCCCACCATTGTTGGTGTTCTTTCTTTTGGAAAGAAATGAGTTTCACTTGAGTTACTTCGAGTGTATATGTTATTCCGTATCGGTATACCTATGTATTTCGTTGGCATTTTCCCCTTTCATTTCTTGATTGACTGGCTCTGGCCTGGCCTGGCTTGGCTTCAGTAAAATAGCATGAAAAAAAGCTGCGGTTGAAGAAAAAAGAAAAACAATATCTTATGTATCATCATTTCAAAAATCAACAAAAGAAAATATTTTTTTTCAGGAAGAAGGTATTGTACTGCTTACTTTCACTCTGACTAGATAGTCCGGAGGAAATGCTATAAGGTCAAGTGGGTCACTGTACTTTCCTATCCGTGGAAAAGGGCATCTAACACATCAATAGCCACGTGCCATTGCCATTATTCTGCCAAAATATAAAAAAAATAAATTGATTTGAATGCCTATGCAGGTTCACTGAGAGCGAAACTAGCAATCATCACCTTTATACCCATTTATACTTTGGCTTATTGGCTTCATTTGGACTAATTAAAGAGTTTAAGCCACTTTAAGTGGAGTGAAATGGAATTTTAAATGCCATTTCTGCCACCGCTAAAGCTATCAAACTTTATTTTGAATCGATCCTATCCTATCCAAAGTTGACATTTTTCCCTAAATAAGTTATATACTTTCACTGTATGCGGCATGGGGCATGCAGCGTGACTGTCGACTGTGACATTGCCAATGCCACACGCGAAGTTCTTGTTCTTTGTCAAAAATATTTTCCCCTCTCCATTCTCCATTCCTCATTTATATAATGCACTTGATACCTTTTCCCTCAGAAATATATATTTTTAGTTTAGCTTCCAGCAAACAATCAGATTATGCTTCCAATTTTTCCAAACAAAAAAATATTCTTTGTCAGGCTTGGCTTAGAGTGAAAGTCCTTGAGCCTTGAGTCAAGGAAAAAGAAGCCAAAGTGCGTTTCTGTGTTAGTTCCAGGGAAAAAATGCACGCATCTACATCCTCCTTCCTCTCCTCTTCACCTTTAAGCTTACATCAGCAACAAAAAGCCAAGTATCATTACCATCATGTCAAGGAGAGTAAGAAGTTTTTGAAGAAAAAAATTTGTCCTGGAGAGGAGACTATAAGCTCATTGTCGTCATTGAGTGAATATTGCTCTGAGAAAAAAGAAAGACGAAGAAGAAAAGAATTTTCTGAATTGCATCCCAAACCCATCATTCCATCCTCCAGCTCCAACTCCAGTTCACTTTTGAGAAGTTTTCTCTTTCAGGGAGTGAGTGAAACCATTCGTTCATCCAAAGCGCATTTTTTGATTCCGCTTCCGGGTTCTCTAGCTTGTTTGTCGGCTTGTCGGTAGGAAAATGCAGGATTATAGTCCCTAGACACGGGCTTATGCAAACTACATGATCATTTATGATATGACGATGATGACGATGATGATACTGGTGGGATGCATGCATTCCATGCATTCTACATATTCCATCCATTTCACTTCAGCTTCAACCGTTCCCTGCTTCCTCCAGTTTTGTTTTGTTTTCAATGTCAAGGCTGCCTTCCTTTTTTTATATTTTTCTCTAATCTGCTTTGGAGAATGGGGAAATAGGAGTGTATATTTCCCCTAAAGAGAAAATTACTTTTTATAAATATACTGAATAATTCACATGTCTAATTTTCTATTCTCCCTTGTTAATTGCAGGTGTGTGTCGGTATATCTACTTGAGTGGGAAATACTGTTTTTTTCGTCGCCTCTCAAAAAGGGAATTTGACCTTCTACACTCCAACTATTCACTCAACTCGACTCCACTCTAAGCGGAATTAAAACTTTTTTATGCCATTTTTGGGACTCAAACTCATTAGCAGCAGGAGCAGCAGAAGTAACAGTAGCAGCGGAGAAAAAAAGGTAAACAAAGTTTGGAAATTAGTAGCGCTTCATTATTCATGCATGCATAAACACGAATAGTTTTACAAGGCCTTAATCAAGCTGCACTATAATATAATATAGTGCAGTATACATATATAGAAGCTAATCAAAAAATATAAGCAAAAAATATATAACGGAATTTTTTCATATATAAATTTTTCCCTTTTGACATGGTATCCTCTCGGCTAAAGGGCAATAGCGGCGTTTTTTTGTACTTGACAAAAATAAAAGCAAGTAAATTAAGCTTCTACCGTAGCGTTGTCGCATGTCTGCTCAATACGGTCTAGTCTGGTTCTGTGGCTTGGCTTGAGCTCGTAAATTGTGAAAGTGGAGAATTATGCAAATTTCCCCTTGTCAATTTTCATCCTGACAAGCATGCTTACACTATGTGTGCTCGTGTGGGTGGATTGGATAGGTAAGAAAATGAACTTGTGTTGTGTTGCTCTTGCTCGTTGTTGTGTTATTGTGCTTGCGCTCTATTATCTCGCCATTTTTGGTCCTTGTGAGCTGCTCCGAAGAAGTAAATGAGCTGACGAGAAAAAGACGCTCTAATGAGGAAAGGTGTGGTCTGGTTTGATTTGATCTCTTCTCTTGATTCAGATTGCCATGGCTGTAGCCGTAGCTCCTGCTCTTGATTACGACGATTGAAATCAAGAAGAAAACAAGAAAAAAGTGCCGTGGCTTTGACTTTATGCCTAGCCTAGAATTTGCGAGAGTTGACGGAGTCATTAATTTTCTCTTGTCCGCACACATATACATATACATACATGCATACCTAAACATCACCGTTTTACTTCGGCATTATCAAGAAGGGTGAAGTGAAAAGCAGAAGCTACCGTTGCCTCATTACTGTACGTCTTCTTGACGTTTTTAGATCTAGTCTGAAGAAATTTGCATCAAAGCAGAACTAAGTTACGTCGCCATAATCAAACCCGCCAAATTCATTTCTTGCCAAACTGTTTCTTTGCCAATTCATTTAGAGCAAGTAAAAATATTTTCCGACGAAAATAACTTTCCCGAAAGAAACTTTCCAAAGTGCCTAAAACTCACTCTCTCGAAACTCTGGAGCACAATCTGTCAATCAACCATGGCTCTAGAAAAGAAGAAAAATAAGCTGGGGCTTTTTACATTCCACTAAAGTGTTGCTAGTACAGTGTTAGCCTCACACAATTTTTCTGACATGATGATCGCGATCGTGTTGACGATGACGATGATGATG
>JAHZNI010000699.1:0-17223 GCA_027744415.1 Seira ritae
TTGGAGCTTTCGTGTGCCCTCGTCCACCAGCACTTGACACTGACAGTGAAATCGAGACACCCAACGAGTTCAACCCACCTCTGCACATCGCTGACTCTCAAGTGTCTCTTGGATTAAATGGAGAGTCCACTCAGAATGTCTTCCTGACTTTGATTGTTCGCCCAGAAAAGTACAAATGGGCTGTAGGTCTTCTCCATCACATCCTCTATGAAACCGAATTCTCGACGAGCTATTTGCGCTTCATTGCGAAGGAGGCTGTGAGAGGACTTGCTGCGAATTACAAAATGCAGAAGGCGGAAGAACCCAACTACGAATGCTTTGATTCTGGCGAAATCAATTTGCATGGACTAATCAGCCTCATCTACAAAGAGGGTATGGAAAATAACAAAAATTTAATTTGAAAAGTTGTAGAAATATATTTCATCATACATAGAATCAAACGCTCGTCTATTCGTCGGCCGTCGTCGTCTTGATCTGATGATGGAATATTTGAATGAGCTGGAAAAGAATCCAGAAGCTATGACAAAGGCAACAAATGATGCTTGGAGGAAGATCGTCGAAGGCAAGAAGCAGATTCTCCAGATCTCTGGAAATGTTTCCGAGGTTGGAGCTCAAGAATCAGATCTTGCCAGCCCTTGGAAGTCCTATTTCTCAGGGAAGCAGAAGTCCTTGACACTGAGGTTTGCAAACATCTTATGAACTTAGATTGTTTACCTTTAAGGTTGAGCTTTACATCTTCATTTGAACTCTCTGCCTGCAGTGAAATTCAGCTCACCCCAGAGCCCGAAGTTATGCTGACTCCTTCAGGTCAAGGGGTCGTTGTAGAGCTGACCGAGCCACGTTCTCCTTGCTTGAGCTTGGCGATTCCTATCAATCCCAACTCACCAGACTTTCCCAAACTCTGTATGGCTGCTCAGATGTTTTCCATGGCTCAGAAGTGGACTTGGTCATGCTGGGGAATGGACGACGTGTGCTCCCCTGTGCTTAGAATGCCCTGCTCTTATGCCAACTTGATCACTCTCAATCTGGAGAGCTTGGATGTAATGGGATGCCTCCTTGCCATGAAAATGATGATCAGGGTAAAAAGAAGTCCATGTAGAACATATTATATTTTTTGCAAAGTTCTTGCAAGTATTTATTACTCTGACTTTTAGGATGACTGGCCGTGGTTGGAAACTCTTCTGACTGCAACCAAGCTGATGGTTATCAATGATCCTGCGACTCTGGAACTTGGAGCTCAAGGCTCTATCAATGTCGGCCTTGCTAAGTCACATCAACGGCCAGTCAGTTGAGAGTCGAAGGTAATTATTTAATTGCAATTGCAACCAAATTACCTTTTTGCAACATTTCTCATTATGCCCCTATTCTAGTTTGATTGCAATAAACTTGTTTGTCTTTCTATTTAGGACTCTTCTTAAGGATAGCATGAATGTCTCTCTGGATGATATCAAGGAAGTTATCAACAAATACCTGGTGAAATTATTCGACCCTAGTACTGCATGGTGCTCACTGATGGTTTACAAGCCAGAAAGTGAAGGTCTCATTGGACGAATCGAACAGTTAGGCTACAAACTGAAGCATGTCCCAATCAACGAACTCTGCAAGAATATCTAATCAACTCACTACAACTCCATGAGCAAAACCCCTTCCTCGGACTGAAGCGAAATTAACAAAGATGTCTACCTTATTGGTGAAATGTAGGCATGCACTCTACTTCGAAAATCATTAGTTCTAATCCTCACAATTTTGTTTTTCCGTTTATGCAAAGAAATTCTGCAAATGAATGAATGTACATATGAATTCGTACGAATAAAATAAAACATATTTAAGTGCGTAAAGCAGTCTGGATTTAATAGGTATTTATTTTCATCTATCGTTTTACAAAGTTTCATCTTTTTTTGCATTAATTTATGAGTGCATTTGCTTGTCTGAATCTTGGGCCTTGGGAGATAGTGAGATGATCCATTTCATTTAGCCCACACCAACCAAGCAGTGAAAGCAATTCCTCCAAACAAATTCAATATTCTCGGTCACCATTTTTCGCACGCTCTTCCTATTACTCTGTCTGGGCTTTTGGCTGGCATACTGGAAGTATTCAATCATATCCCTGGGTCGCTCCTCATTGTTATCTGAATCTACTCCATTTTCATTCTTATTGATCTTGGCCAGTTTCAAAGCTGTGTACCTCTCAAATGCATCCAAGTCATCATCATCGTAGCTCACAGTTCCAAAGTAAAGGCATTCCAAGCATCGGTTCCTGCCTCGCCTGGATCCCACTTGCTCTTCGTCCACGCATTCACTGCCGAGTTTGCAATTCTTCAAAGTGCAGAGCTCAAATCGTGCCATGTCCTTTCCGTCGATGTTCTTATGCTTTAAAAATTCAACCTCTTCTTTTGAAAATGAAAAGTTTTCCAACCACACGGCCCTCAGCTTAGAGCATGACAACGATACAAGATTAATACTATCCAGGTAGCGTCGACTTTTTCCAGAGATGGAAGTATTGATAGAGGAAGCATGGATGAATGTGTCCGCAATCAAAGTAACCTCCTCAAGCTTGTCGCATCCATTAAACATTGACCAGTCGAATAGCATGTTTTCTTCGGCCTTGCCTCCCACAAAGCTGGTCTTTCCATCAGTGAAGTTCATCAAGAAAAGTTTGACTAGAGTCTTCTTGTTTCGCCTAATAATTTTTTCATAGTCCTTCCAATGCGTCGCATTCAAATCGCAGGTGAGGGAAACCAAGTTATTTTGGATTTGCAGAACTTTCAGCCATACATAGCGATCGCGATCTTGCACAAATGGAATGCTCAACGTCATTGTTTGCAGTGACTTCCTTGACAAATTACTGCATGCTGGAAGTGACCGAGTTATCCCAGATATGCCGAAAGGGCCCATGACATCCTTCACTTCCCAGAGTTTGTCGTTAGTTTGTGGCTTCAGTTTTATGTTCCATTTCAATTTCCATTTGGTCGTGTCGAACTTGACATCCACAGAGGTCAGTCGAAATTGATCTTCAAGTCTGCTTATCATTTTCGAGCTCATTCCATTTGTTGTTCCCTCTTCATTTATGTTCTTGAGCACCGTCACATCTTCCGTGTAGATGATTATCTGCCTTAGATTTCGAAACTTTCGGATGATGAGTTCGGCCATATCTGCATCAATGAACACGTCGGGGTCGAATGAGATTCTCTCCAGCTTTTCGGGTTTCGCAAATTGATTCAACGTGAATATATTTCCCATTCTTTTGACGACACATGAGCGAATCGAAACACTGCGCATCCAGAGGCTGCAGAACATTTCAGGAGTTAGAACCACCGAAATACCGACATCAAAGTCAATTTCATGCTTAAATTGGTGACAAACGGAACGCATGGCCTTGACTGTGTTGTCATCCAAGTATTTCCATATGTGCTGCCGTACCTGATGATAGATTTTTTTCAAACCGTTCATTTTGCCATGTAATGAAGATTTTGCATGGGATTTTATGGAATAAATATGTACATGCCTTTCGGGGGACCGACAGTATGATTTTTCGCTCATCATTCGGACAGTCCCCTCCTCCCCAATCACGTCCCTCTTGAATTTGGAGGCATCGTGAAAATACAGACTTCACCCGGTACAAGTTGTACTCTAGTTTTACAGGATCACCGAATTGGTCTTCAATCAAATGATTTACTGTATTTACTGCCAATTCAGATGCTTTGTTGGGGAGGCTGCTTAAAAAATCAGACAAAGAGGATTGACAGCAGGAAAGTAGCAGCAGAGCAAGCCATTTTTTCAGAAATTGTTTTATGGAGCTATAAAATGGCAGATGGGATGGTGTGGATCTGTATTAATATTTTTTTGTTTTATCATGAGTAAGTACGTATAAATATCGGGATTAAATGGCTCAAATACGTGTAAGTAAGTGGTTTCATGTTGTTTATATAGGTGCGAAAATGACACTAATAATTAACATTTAATTCGTGTGTAAGATTTCCATGCCTTCTCTAATTTGGCGATTGGTCGTTGACCATGAATCATTATTCAGTTCAAGTTCGAGTTGAACTTCTCAGCTATGGTCATGCTTGCATGTAGTTTAATGTATTGGGCTGAAAGCTTAAGCGCAAATTAAGAGAATGATAAGTCATAGTCATAAGGATGTCGATTAGATAAAAGTGGTCATGACATGACCAACAAGAATATTTGTGCAATATACATAGTGCTGTTATGTTGTAAGATTCGCCTACATATTCCTTCATTTTCAAAGCTGCTGCAAAATGACGCATAAATGTTTACATTAACAATTTCATTCATCATTGTAAGCATCTGTATTTCTACATCTGCTTTTGTCACAGGATGATTTTGACCTTTAAAATTGGACAATAGTGGTAGGTTGGTGCAATCTTCAAGGCTGTATCAAAACCATGATTTTTTACCCAGCACACGGTAATTGCTCCAATTTTCAAAAGTAGCTGCATTTTGGTTTCCAGTTGGATCTCATTCCTAGGGGCATCTATTTCCGTAAGTTTGTTCAAAATTTGTTTTACATAATAATATTATGTAAACCCTTATGATGTTATGAAATCGTGTTTTAATATTGTAGCCGGATTAAGATGGGAACGTATCATAGATTTTCATTTACCTGTCTTCCCTTTCTCCTGCTTTCACTTTTGGTAATGTTTCCAAGTATTGGAACCATGAAAATTACATATCCCCCGATGAACCACCATCCTATGCAAGACCTCGTTGGGATATACCTTGAAGAACAAAAAGCTCCACCCTTGTTTTATGACACTTTCTTTCCAGTAGTTTATGAAATTCCTGCTCCCACCTGGAATGCAAGCAGTTTGCGCCTACAGCTCCCAAAAAACCATAGCTTGATCAACGCGTCTCAACTCCTCTTATGTAATGATCCAGCAAACGCGACAGATCTCTGGGCTAATACGCTATGTCCCATCACATTAAAGTTGAACGCGTTACTGGACAAGTTTGCAGAAGAGATGAAAGTCTTCGAGACGTTTAATGCATCAGCCTCAAAGTTAGACACGAGCTTTTCTTCGTGTCACGAAATCAAGCCCCATTTTTCAAACCACATCATTGACGAACTTGAGATCGAACTGTATCTGGTCCAAGTGATTTTGGATTGCCCCATTTCTGACGTTATTCATCATAAAGTCATAATTCCTGATCCGAGTAACCAGACTTACTCTGACTTGTTGAAATTATTTTTGGAGACTCACATTTCCCCAAAGTACCGCATAATGGGGTATTCCAAATATGCCATATCGACCACAACACATTGCTTTCTCTTCACACGACTGAGCTGCTCGACTATCTCCTCAACACGTTCCGATGGACCTCGTCGGTTAATACGTGCAATTCACAGAGGATACCTCGCCTTTTGATTTCCCAGGAATTGCTTAAGTCCACGTTGACAGATATTGAAGAAAAAGTTAAGAACGAGAGCTTAATGTTGACAGTGCCGATAAGCGACCTATCGAATTACTATAAGCTGGCACTAGCTGATTGCGTTATTACAACAGGGAACACTTACATAATTCGCATTTTAGTTCCCCTCATGAAAAAGGCTTCAGGCTATAGGATTGTCCACGTAAAGTCTATCCCATTCCTGAATAAGGATAATACTTCTTCAAAATCCTTGATTTGCCAGCATCGTGCGGTGGAAGGAGACGTTGTCGTGCAAGGATCAAATAGCAACACGATGATTCCATTAGTGAGGTTAAATTGCCTTCGAATATTTGCAAAATAAAAATGAATATTCTAAGTACGTTTTTTTTTTAAATTTACAGACAAAAATGTGAAGAATCTCAGCTTTGCGGAATTCCACAAAGCGGAGATAGGCAAGCATTCAGCAAATGTCTCTATTCCACTTTGAGAAACGACACGAGAGGAATGATTGAAAGCTGTCATATGAACTGTATCCCTTACGATAATTTATACCTGCCTTATATCAAGCGCATCAGATCTGATCAATTCGTTATTGTTGGAAAATCAAGCGCGGAAATAGCAGTCCACTGCAAGAAATTCGATAAATCGATCGAGATAGTTGATATTCCACAGTAAGCATTCCACATCATCTACATAACGCTTATTGCAAGTTATTTTACGTGTCACATTAAAAAAATTTCTCCTCTTCAATTTAGATTTGTTGGTTCCCTCATTGTAACAGTGCCGTGCTCATGTTACATCTCACACAGAGGAGAAAAATTTGAGGTAAGAGCGTCTACCCAAAAAGACAAAGTATTTCCTAAATATTCATTGATCTAATTTTAATGCTTGCATTTAACTAGATTAACGGTCCATGCGACTTCCAACTAGAGTTTAGACCTGTAAGACCAAAAGGATGGACGAATGAAGCTCTCCAAAGCCACTTTCATCATCACCCCTCGAAAGGTATTTCTGATTTTCTAGTTGGGAAAAATGGCGAAAGAGAAAGTAATGAAACGAATGGAGATGATTTGTCGGAAAAGGATGATGACGATGATTTCAATGACTTGATGATAATTGCCAATGCGTCCTCTAGCACAGCGTGGCATGTCTATTTCGCATACATTATAATTTTCATCGAAACGGTGGCACTGGTATTTGGGTATTATATCCTGAGAAATGTGTACATCAGAATTGGTCATTTGGAAGTAACTACTGCTTTGTCAACAAGAAATGGTGGCATGCAATATAATCGCAATGCCCCCGTACAGTTTCGTGCTCGAGCTTCTTTCACGCCAACTACCACTACCGATTCGGCTTACTAAACACATTCGACTCTTGAAGGACTTTTTTTTAGGTATTTAGGTTTTTGGTACATGATTTTGCCAAAAGATAGTATTTATTAAATTATTTATTTACTTCTCGTTTTGGAAAGTTGTTATTGTTGCTCATTCATGTTTGATAAGTATGTACTTTTAACTCGTGAGGGTTTTAATGATAATGATTTGTTCTGTTTAGCTGTAACAGTATCAGCAATTGAAGTTGAAACGTTTTTACACGAAATAAAAATTAGCCCCACCCCGTATAGTGGAATGCTAGATGAATTCTACCAATCAATAGAACATGAATTTTGCATGGAAATTTTGGGTGGAGTCTTGCCATTTTATTAAGCAAACTAATGACGAGGGCCAGCCAGCATAACACAAAAAATATTATGCCATGAATACAAAGCACAAAAAGTCAACACAGTCAACAGTGAGTTCCATTCTTCATTTTGTTCTGGTATGTGACAATTCAACTTTCGCAGGAGCTGCTAACACTATGAAAGTTGTTGCATGAAACAAAAGAAAGTATATGAAAGCAACGTAAGTTTATTAACCCCGTAAAAAATCTGGATAAGTACATATTAAATACATACTGTAAAACCTCTGCGCACATTTTTTCATGTAATTTTTACATTATGATAAAAAAAGTGTAGTTTACTTCTACCGGAAAACCCATAAAATTGGTGTTGTAGTCCAGGCCTAATTTAATTGAAAGTTTTTGTGGTAGCAATGAAAAGGTCAGTAAAATAATTCAGCATTGAAGTTTTGAGTTGACATCAACGTTATAATAAAAACTGTGATAAAGAAGTGACGAAGACATATTAGCGAGGAATGAAATATTCAATCAAAAGTGACTCATAACCTCAACTCTCAATCCTTGAGATTCATATTCCGCAATTGAATTGAGAAACCACTTTTTTTACTTTTGGCAAGCGTTCCTATGAAGTGAGTAAGTTTTGACGATTGGGGATTACCAACTTGCAAACACATTTGGAATACCTAAATAAAGAGCATATAATTCTACATGTTTTGCAAAAAAAAGAAAACCTCTTTACCTCTTTCAAATATTTTGCTTCTGCTTATGATTCCTCTGTCATGAGCAAGTCTCATGTCATACCGTGTCCATTTTTTTCTTCATAAATTATTGTACCTGAAGGACAAGTATTAAAACAAAAAATACAGCATGTTTTGTGGCAAGAAATAAATACGATGGAGCATTGGAAGTGCAGGATTAATCATGGATTGTGGATATAGTGATTCATCTGATACAAATTACAAGGCAGGATTCTATGGAAGAACAACGCCGTCGTCATATAACTGAGCTCTGAGCTCACCTCACATTCACAATTCACATCAAGACAGCAGACTATCTGGCTCTCAGGCAGTGTCGAAGAACTCTGTATAGAGATTGCTTAGAAATTAACTTGATTATCTCATACTCATAATAGCATATTACTACTTACCTGAACGAGTATTCCATTATCTGATGAAAAAAACGACTTTTGTAAATATGCCGACTAAGTTCATTTCTATTTCATTTTAAAGCATGCATAATACATTCTTTTTAAAAGCCATGCATGTAAAAAAAGATACAAAAACACAACTTCATTGCATTGTAAAAAGCGAGCCTTCATCCTTGGACAGAAATGAGAATTAGAAGTGGCTACTACATGTCTTGTTGTGGTTTCTTTCAATTTGTAAAAGCATGTATGTTAGCTATACACACACTTGCGCTGACAATGTTTCAGCGATTCGTCATCGTCATCGTCATTGCTTCATCGGCATCTCGTCAATTCACTCAGGTTTCAATGTGCTTCTTCATGTGTAGTGTACACGATTGCTTACATCTTGGATAATAATATAATAAATTATCTATGCTGTTTACTTCTTACTTCTTCAAGAGATACGTTAATCTTAACGGCTCAAGGCATCCAGATAACTGAAAGGAAAGTGAGAACAGTTGATTTGTGGCTTCCGACAAAAGTAATCTTATAGGTAAGCAGTGTAGGTAAAACTGACAATAAGCATTTTTGCAGATACATACATGCATGAGCTCTAGTGAACTTAAAGTTGAAAGTTATTTCCATGAAAGTGCGACTGCGTAAAAATGTCACGGTTCTTTGGACTCCAGATTGAGCCCAATGCTCAGTCCGCATTTCAGCACGACTACTGGGAAGAATTTAGCAAGGTCAATGATGTCTTCGCACACGAACCAGAAATCGACGTAGTTCAGGCGTCCAGCAACAAAAGAAAAAATAAGCCAAAGAAAAGAAACTCAAAGGAAAAAGTCGACGCTACCGAAAGTTCAAATTCAGAAGGGAGAGGACAAAGAATAAAGAGATTTATTAAAGAAAAAGCAGACACAGCAAAAGGTTTAGTTTTCAAGTCTAGTAATACATCAAGTGTGAAAGAGGAAGTGACGGAAACTGAATTAGCAGAAAGAAAGCATGGAGCAAATAAAAAACCTACAGATTTTCAAGCAACGATTTACCCTGATTTACCTCAGACTTACGACGACAAAGAGTTGGAGAATGGGAGCACGGCGAAAGTATCCTCTGGAAAAGATGCATCCACCACTGATATGGAATCAGAAGGGGAAGAAGGAGAGCGCTTTATTTCGGTCGCTGTTCAGACCGACATGAGTTACATGAGGGACGTGGAAGAGCTAGTGAGTTCAGTAGCGTAAAATATTCAATAGAATAATAATATCATAATATGACATGATATATTATGCTTCAATTCTTCCCGTACAGCTTCCATACTCATGTTGCTTTTGCTGTCGCTCATCAACCCCGTGTATTGTCTGGGCATTCGTGGCGATTTCCCTACTGTTTTTCAAAATGGGGGCGATTGTAACTGGAAGGTGGATCTACTTGTCAAATAGTTCATTTGACGAAATCGTATTTTATATTGCATTTACAGTATGTTTAGGTAAGTGTCAACAGCCATGGACGATCAGCAACCACTTTATTAGACAGTTGAATTTGATTCCATATCATTTTTTCAGCTTTTGCTACTTTCTACTTCCGACATGGAACAAAGTACCATAATCCGTTCGACTTATTGTTCCTTGTTCTGACTATACCCATCATGTGGGGACTTCTTGCATTTACCACATTCTTCTTAAAAAAGGACGTATTTTTTGTAAGCCAAATTAATTCACATGATATATTATGTGTCTGAGATTTCACATTAAAGCTGAGTATCCGATTGGAGATGTAATTTCGCCGATTTCATATTACCCCAATTTCAGTACGTCGGATCAATCATTTACACCATTTTTAGCCTTCCATACATCGCAATGGGAATTTACATTGCGTATAGATTTTGGTCATCAGGAAAGATCTTTCTTCGAAGAGTAGAGGGAGACCGTTCTATTGAAGCCGAGTGCAGAAAATTGTTCTTCGCCACAAGTTTAATGATTTTTGATGCGCAGTTGAGTATCTGTGCAAGTATCATATCCATGTCCAGCACGGTCAATTATCAGGAAAGCAAGCATGTCTGGATCTCATCTCTGATATTTGGACCTATTTCCATTATTATAACCATTGCGTGGGTCATTATTGGCTACTTTGCCATGAGAAATGAAAATAGATGCCTGACTTGGATTTTCACCGTTTTAAGCGCAAATCAAATCATTTTGATCATTGGAATGCTTCTAAAGGTACATTTATCGAAATGGGAAGCCTGATTAATTAATCTGATTTGAAAATGACATCCAACATTCTTGTATCTATTTCGCCTTTTCAGCGTCCCAGAGCTCCAGGAGGACAATTTTTATACGTAAATGTGGCAATGGTTTTTTCCACAACAATCGTTCTAACAGTTCACATTTGCCTCCTAGTTGTCATATGGAACTGGGTCGTACCTGCATTTGGGAAAGGGCTTAAACCTGCACGTGAGTTTTTAATGACTTTCCTACATCTACATACTTGAATACTTGAAAAGACTAAAAGATACATAAGTAACGTTTGCCGAATTAATTACAAATTCATTTCAGTTCGGAGGACAAGTCAAAACAACTGCATTCAATGTGCCCAGTTAACCATCTGCAGATGAGATAGAAAATGAATTAAACTTGCATACTACGCTTCAGTTTAACTAAACTCAAATACAAAATACTCATTTTATTTTATTATGGGGAAAGTCTTAGGGTAGTACAATAATTACTCTTCTTTACTCTATCCTAACTTTTTAAAACATTGTAATTCATATAATCAATGTTAAATCTCGTTATATTTAAATCATTTCAATAAATTCATTACATAAGTAATTTCAGTTCAGATAAACGCTCATGATTTGACTTGACTGAACTAAAGTCTACAACTAAAAACTACACAATACTTCAGACTATTAGAAAATTATTAATACTGACTAAAATCTCGATACTTAAGTGAAATGCAACTGTTTGGTAAAAATGCGTGGTAAATGCGTATTTACGATGAAAATTATCAATATAAAAGGTTTAATCTTACAGCAATAGGAAGTGGTGATGGCAAAAAGGAAAGAACTGCATACAGCTTCATTATGATTGATGATGAGACCATTGAATCACATTCATTATTATCTTAATGAAAACAATTTTCGTAGGACGAGAACCCAACCCGTAGGAATATAAATCGACTACTTATGATTCATCGTTAACTTCGTGATGATAATTTCAATCATATAATAAAAGGAACTTATAATTCAGTTTTCTTAATTTCCACAATTTCTTCTTTTTCTGACTGACCATCATTTTCTTCGTCACCACTGCTTCCACTGAAGTCCAGTTTTAAGAGTTCATCAGCCAACATTTTCTCAGGTTCCGTGAGATCTTCTCCACGTGCCTTCTTCCTTTCTGCGATTATATCCCTTGCCCGTTTTTCAAGCTCTTCGCCAACTCTCCGGATCAATCTCAATTCGTCTTCATCTTCTCCAATAAATTCCCTTTCTGCCCTTTTGAAAAGTTCGTCAAATAAAGTGCTCGATCGACTCTTGTATCCTTTTTCTTCTCGGAGTTTTTTCACTGCATCATGAATTTCCATGTCTATTAAGAAGTCTTCAAAGTCAGTGGACTGGACGAAAGTTTCCACAATGCTTTCTACTTTCTTATTTTCCAATGCTTCCTTTGACTGGAGTGATTGCTGGCTGGATTCCTTTAGCAGTCGATTTTCTTGCTCACGAATGCTTTGGCTGATGACGTTGTTATCATATTCTTGAATTTTCTTCTGGATGGCCATATCCCTCAAAAGCTGGACTTCCACTGACACATCAGAATTCCTCAGCGTTTTCTTTCTCCCTGTAGAAGAATTTGTTCGATTTCCTTTCCCATTTGAATCAACTGAAGGAAGAGGAGCCCGATCTGGTACTTCAGGGTTCATACTAATTGGACTGGCTCGGGTAGGTATGTCAGTGTCACTAAATTCTAAATCACTGGGCATTGAAACAGCTAAGCATATTGCGAGAATTCCCAAGAAGACTACTCCGAAGATTAGCACCTGGTTTCGCCTTACAGCACCCTAAGCCAGGCAAAGAAAAACAATCAAGTAGACGAGATTCAATCGAATCACATAATAAAATTTAAATTTTACATAAAGTTCACCTACGTCTTCTTCTAGGTCTGCATTGTTTCCTTCATTATCATCATCCATGATTTCATATAAAAGTCATGCAAGAAAAGAGTTGTACAGCGCAACGAGTCAAGCAAGAGATCTATTTTCAAGAAAAGAAAATATGACACAGACATACAGGTTTGTAGATTCTAAGTTGTACATGAAGATTCAAGATGTGAACATGAACAGTTTACAAAATCTGATGGAGTTAGAATACCAAAATTAAATTAAATACCACATATGAATTGCACATTTTAAAGCACAATACTTGCCTGTTTCTTTTTTAT
Organism: Seira ritae; assembly: GCA_027744415.1. Classification (NCBI taxonomy): domain Eukaryota; kingdom Metazoa; phylum Arthropoda; class Collembola; order Entomobryomorpha; family Entomobryidae; genus Seira; species Seira ritae. Next base: position 12,637 of record JAHZNI010000699.1, read on the forward strand.
TAATCGTTTAATTTTTCTGTGAGCAGTGAGTGTCGATTTAGATACGGTGAGTAAATGTAAGTTTAAACTCAATTATTGTGATCAATGTAATGAAAACCTGCAGTCCAGCAATTCCAGACATTTAAACTCAGGCTTATTTTCAACACAGCCATGTAAGCTATCATTTGAATTAAATTGAAAACTTCAAGGGTAACGGGTTTGTAGTCATGTTTAATTAAAACAATCACAATTCCAGAACAATTCGTTTTTCTTAATTTGGGTGTATAGCCTATAGCGATAAAAGAAAAGTTCTAAGAAAAAATCCTTCTCAGAGCAAGAAGCGCCAGGAAGTAGGGGAGAGGTGCGACATAAAATCCACAGACTCACGACCCCAACCCAGCAAGACTTTGTTCACTATCACTACTGGTTCACTACACACATGTATGCATCATATAACTTTTATGCTCATTTGCATGCACGTATGTAGTTCTGGACCCTAGGTCAACTGAACTCAATAAATGCCTCTTCAAGTAAAATTAATTCTTTCTTTTCTGTACTTTCTCCGCCCTTATTAACGACTATGTAAATGTTTGACATAATTTTAAAAATTTAAATACATTACATATACATCCGTATATGTAATTTCGAGGATTCTCGTCGAGTGGGCTGATGATTAGAAACTTGGTATGCCAATTTAGATAAGTCCACTTGCCAAAAATGATATAGTAAAGAGTGAAAGTAGTCATTCATGTTGAAATAATCAATAATCTGATGATTTATTTTTTTATTTCTTTTAAAATGATTTTTTCCATATTATTTTTGTAATATATATTCGATGATGCAATATATAAAAATTCAATTAAATAATGACTAACAACAACAGGTGAACAAAGTACATATAAAAACGAATTTTTTTATTATTGAAAAGCCCATATTGAACGTTCACGTCAAAGAAGACGGTTTATGTTTTTCTCTCGAAACATTTTTTGTTGTTTTCAGAGTCGTTATAATAACATGCGGTTGAAGAATGAAGTATTTTATTATGTAACTTGTTATATTATCTTACATATAATAAGCGCAGGGGTGAGTGAGAACATTACATTTTTAATAATTATTATCTACTACGATTTACGACGACGAGTTCCACCCCGATCATTTTCATTGTTTCGGTAGAATTTAACAAGAATAAAAATGCACTATATAACTACAGACGGCTGAGCTAAAAAAATCGTTACGTCCTGCTTAATAATTTACATGAAATTTCTCGGCTGATTATTTGAATTTCATTTGATTTCATTAATTAATCCATCAGAAAACCCTTTTAAACTTTGACTAAACATTTTGTTTTTACTACATGAAAAACAGTACTACGATTAGATATCATGATCATTTTTATAGATAATTTCCTATGATTCTTTATTGTAAATTGCAACAATAAATCGAAAAACACGCTAATTCGACTACACATCTTTTCGAGCGCCACAAAAAGTGCGCCGTTCCTAGTACATACAATTTACCTATGCACAGATTTTGCCCGTTTTACACCATTAAATTCATTTCAATTTATCGTTAAAGAAAATTTTTTCCAGTCCAAGATTTACTATATTTTTTACATACAAACCTCTTTTTTTTGCAAAGATTTATACAAGTTTCAATTACATCTTATCGATTTTCCCTCACAGTCGTCAATGAAGAAACAACATTCACTCAACTTATTTTTTGTTGATATTGATCAGTCATTGTAACAATTAAGTCCTACAAACTAAATGAAGTCCTTTACATTCTCGGGATTTCGTTTTGTACATCATCACTGTTTTGAAGAATTAGTAGTTGACCGTCCACAGATCATTCTCTTCCTTTTCCTCTTGCCAAGCGATGCAAAAATTGGAAAATTGTTTAGCGAAAGTTTTAGGGATTTTATAAGCTTTTTCAATTTGGTTTCTGAGCTGGGAATGGAGGGATCACGGAAGGAGCGGCTGGAGGTGTGGCCAACACTGCAAGTACACAAAAATGTACAGCCAACATTAGCTCAATCCAGTCTTAAAATTTCTCAGAAAAAATTTGCTACGATCTCGTGAAAGACCGATTTCCTTCCTTGGCATGAGGATTACCTCCGTAGTGGGGCGAATATTGTGGTGGTACGGTTGGAATGATGGGATAACCAATCCCAACATGGGTGTGATGATGTGTGTGGCTATGAACATGGTGCTGCGTTGGCGGTGGAGTTCGCACGTTATCACTGTTTGGTCCGCCAGACAGCAAGGTGCCACCTGGACCGATTGTTGGTTTCGTATCCTTCGAAAGATCTGCTGGTTTAGGCATCGGGCCACTTACACTTGCACCTCCCACATTACTTCTTCCTCCTCCGACTGAATGAGGGACACCGCCAGGTCCACCCAATGGATGACCTCCAGGGGATGATGCAGTCGGTGGTCCACCAGGTCCGGAGGGAGGCCCATCTCTCTCAGCCCTCTGCGCTGCTGCAACATTTCCTGGAGGACCACCGGGATTAGGTCGAGATAAATCTTCAGGAAGCGGAGTAGGTCCTCCAGGGGAACTGAAACGAGGCATTGACCCGGGATGTAGCCCATAAGGAGAACCCGGGTAAGGTCCAGGTACTAACATATTTCTGTACAAGGGATGACTGGGGTCAAAGGGAATACCGAATGGGTTGCTGGGAAGGAAACTCTGCGCTAAGTAGTAAGCACTTGCAGTAGGCGGCGGCGGAGGGCCTGTGGTTTCCATTGTAGGCTTTGCACCCTCATCTTTCCTCTCTTTTGGTTCAGAGTCTTCAGAATTCTTGTTTTTATCCATGTTTGACGATGAGCTTCTACTTGATTTCTCGGCCTTGGAATCGAGATCTTTGCTGTCGTGCCTTCTAGAATCATGTCGGTCTTCTCGATCTCTTTTGCTGTGCTCTTTATGCTTGTTACTACTGCTGTTCGTCATGTACGGAGGAACTAATTTTGGCTCACCGTGGTCTGAACCAAATTCCCTTTTCACTTCGTGGTTCTTCTCATCACTGATGGTCATTGAGTGTGATTGCGTTCTGCTATCTTTCCTGATTCTCTCGTCGCGTTCGATGGGCTCTTGCTTGATTTGTACAGCGGGAGGAACATCCAAGTCCTTATCGCCAGGTTTGTCCCCTTTTCCTGAAGCATTTCCTGGTCCCCCTTCTTTTTCCCTGTCTTCCATCCCAGGAAACATTCTGCCTTGAGCGGAAGTATTAAATGAATTCTCTGATGGTGGTAACGAGTTGGCGAACGGGTTATTTTCATATGGATGGTAACCAGAATAAGGATACGAGAAATAGTTGGGGTATGGGTACTTGGAAAAGTCCATTTTAGGAGATCGTCTAGGGTCGTCGACAGGACCAGGGCCGCTGCCGCCTCCACCAACAACAGTTGAGGTCGATGGAGCTTGGGAATTCAGAGGTAAGTTGGGATGCTTGATTGGTCCACCAGGACGATTCTTTTCAGAATCCTCAGGAACGTTGCCTGGTACGGGGGCTGGCACGTTGTCCTTATTTTGTTGTCGTGAAGCTGCGTAGCTCAGCGAGTCGAGATAAGGTGAGTGTAAATTATGATTGAAGAATTGATAGGGCGGTGCTCCAGGGACCCCAGGCACAACGGGATCCTTCTTCAATTCACCCGGAATAACTAAGCCTTTGACACTTGTATCTTTCAGGGATCCGCCAACATTTAGCTCTACGTCTGGACCGGAGTCATTCGCGTCTGAAATGTCTGAGTAAGCTGGACTCTGAGGATCATCTCTGTTTTCGAGAGAGTTCTTTCTCGATGAGTCGTTGTCATCTCCTGAGTTTAAATCCTTTGACCTGTCCGCGCCCAAACTGGAGCTGTGAAACATGCCCGAGGATCTGCTGTAGTCTGATGGTCCTCCAGACATTGGAATATTCAAACCTTTGCTGGCCATATCTTGCTTCTCCTTGTTTTCTTTTGACTTTCCGTCCCTTTCCCTATCCCTGTCTTTGCTCTTTTTCTTGTGCTTGTTTTTCTTTGACGACGTTTGGTCCGGACTACTGCCATTCTTATCCTTATCTTTTGCACTGGCTCCACCTCCCAGCTTTTCAGAAATGTTCATGGGAATGTTGAGAGGAACATTTATGCTCTGAGATGGAGGCGAAGTATTCATCACATGTTGCGACATTCCTCCTTGTGCATGAGGCTGCCAAGGAGCATTATTTTTCGAAGAGGATCCTTGACCTCCTGAATTTTTCATTGGACTACAACTATTCTCTGAAGTGTCGCGAGGTTCAACACGAGGCACATTAACTACGTGTCCATGCACCAAATTCCGGTTTTGTAAAGACATGTACGATGGCACGACTGGCACTGTCAGTATCGGAGTTCGTGGTGTGAGCGTGGGCGTAGACATTGTTGGAGTTGTCGATGCTGAAGAAGATGACGAGGATGACGTTGAGGAAGAAGAATCTTTGCTTAAATTTTCGGGAACAAGTTTCGAGTCGGAGTCAATGCTGCTAGTAGCCTCCTTGCCTTGGGGCTTATTCGCAGACGTCACCTTGGGAGACTTGCCGTATGGTTCCGGAACATCTTGACTTAAATCCTTACCGGGATTTAAGTCTGCGTC
>JAHZNI010000700.1:0-17037 GCA_027744415.1 Seira ritae
CTTTGCGTTAATGGAATGAGATTCATTAATATCACAAATCATAAAAGTACTTTTCGTTTTCACTGACTTAGAATGCTTTCTCCAAAAAGGAAAGGAAAGCTAAACATGGAGAAATGCTCCAGAGATCATAACAAGCAAATATGTAACTCACAAAATAAATCATTTCTATGCACTTTAAACGCTAACATTTAAAACGACTTAGATTTGAAGTGAAATGCCTTAAACATGGTTAAAAGCATCAAGACCAGGATCAATCAATAAGAATTTCATTGACTACGACGAATCAGAGGATGACGAGGAAACATCCCACTCAAATCCATTCCTTGGCTTGTATGGAATGGGTCGTTTTCGAGCGCTGTTAAATCACAGAATTTAGTAAATCCACATCAAATTCACGCACAATAAATCAATATTAATTAAAGTAAGTAGTTAAGCAAGGTCATACTCGTAATTTGTGCCAACTAGAGGGTAACAATATATAATGTATCCAAAAACTAATAAAATATACGACAAATCAATAATAATCAAGTCAAGTGATCATAACATAATATCTAAATAACGAAATAATTTTAAATCATAAAAAAAATTATAAAAGCCTTAACGTGAACGAGAGCGTCTACGATGGTGGTGGCGAGATCTGCAAATAAATAAAATAAAAAGTAAAAATTACTTTACAGTTTTTTTACCTAGTAATTCTTCTCCTATCAAGAAACGAAGGTGACCCCCTCCGTCTCGGAATAGATCTTGCAGAAGATTTAGAGCTCGCAGAAGAATTAGAAGCGGAAGAAGACTGACTTCTTGATCTCGACCTAGATTTTGATCGGGACCAACTTTTTGAGCGTGACCGACTAGAACGTGAAGGAGATCTTGTGGTGGAACGAGATCGTGATGCAGATGGAGAACGACTTTTTGACTTCGACTTCCTGCTCTGCTTAGATCTGGACCTGGACCTGCTCCGAGTTCCAGATCGACTAGACTTGGCAGAGGAGGGACTTCGATTTCTACTCGTAGATGACTTTCTTTGTGAAGGGAGCTTTAGCAATGTGGAATTATTTTGAAGAACGGGAATCAAAGTGCTCTCAATTATATTAACAGGAGAATGACTATGAGATCTTGAGGCTGAGCCCCCAGGAATGTCTATTGTGTTCGCGGAAAGTTCGCCGTGACTTGGAATGTCAAGTATTGCAACAGAGTATTTCGCAACTATTTCATCACCATCTTCGTCATCATCAGACTCTTCGTGATCATGAGTGTGATCGTGACTTGGCGATTTATGAGATTCTTCGCTGCATGAATCTGAAGAGCTGCACGGGAACAGAAATACAAATAGTGGAAGAAATGAACAAACTGAGTCGGAACAATGGAGGTCATACAAAACGGATATTGCGAGAAAGGAAAATACGAAAAACAAAATTCCTACTCTACATTATTCATGGCAGGAAACAGAACAAACAAAAGTCATACAACATAAACATATTATTCATTATTATATTGCTTATATATAGTTACCTGCTTCGATCATCCCTGGAGTCCTCATCGTCTCCCCTGCGAAAATCACCAAAATAAAAGTTTTGCATTAGTCCATCATCAATTCAAGATGAATTGAATGAAACAAAAAGTATATAAACAAAATACATAATAAACGACTTTTCCCGAAAAGTCTATTGTTTTGCACAAAACCAAACGATAAGAATGAATTGATGAAGAATTTTGATGTCTTGAGCAAGTTCAAAGTGGGAAACATCCTTGTTAAAAAGTACAACACTCATTTACAGCATAAAAAAATTGCAACTTTCTGGCGAGAGTAAAAATGTGTAGGATAAAATAAAAGTAGATAATGGACAGTAAGGAATAATGAGGAGGGAGGGCTAAAAAAAAGTTTCTTTCCTTAATGGGACACAGTTATTACACACGTAGAGTTAGAGACAGACAGACACAAGGGGAAAGAGAAACATTTATCTTTAATGGAATAACTGGGTAGGAGGGAACTAAGGGGAGGGTAATACACTTCATCTGAAACTTTTTTTTATAGATTAAGATAGAAAATTCGTAGAAGGAAGGATGAGTAGTAGAAGAAGACGGCTAACAAAACATATTATACAAATGTACTTACTTCCTATATTCAAGTAGATTCTTAAAGCTTAAGTTTATAGGAAGAGTTTTTGTGTGAGTGAGTGACTAGACATTCACTTTGTTTTACCTTCCAATTTTCCCCATGATGACTTCTCCAGAGGTCAAATTAATTAGAAAAAAGATTTCCCTTAAGTTATTTTTGTTAAAACATAATTTCCAGTATAAAATTTTTAAATAAAAAGATTATTAAGTATTGTTTGGAGAAAGTATAGGAACTTACTGGATGTTTTTATCTTATGTCAATTATTAAAGTTTTATTTTTTGGTTTGACTAAACCAAAAAAGCAAGTAGTGTACTTTAACCCATCATGAGAGACTGTGACAGAGACAGAGAGAGATGAGATGCCGTGAGAGAAAGAAAAGGTGGCAAAGAACAAGGAAAAATTAAACTATGAATTATACAGCGACAATAAGATTACATTTTTTCTTTAATTCATTTGAGGAGGCGAAAAAAGCATTAAACTTAAGTCTAGAGCCAACTGGCAGCACTATAATCTACGTTAAAAGTACCTATGCAGTAGATTTGAATTAATTCACAACAAAAACAATATTACTAGATAACTTCCTCGATATATACTCAACATTCGAGCTTTTCGTAACATTTTTAGATTAGAAACTAATTTCTTTTCTTGGAATATTTTTGAAGGTGAACAAAGAAAATAAAGAGTAAAGTAGTAGTAGTAGTTTATATTTTACCTGGTACATCTAGCTACAAAAAATAGAGACGCGTCAAGAGTTATTTATAGATATTTTTTGGTTTTATGGAAGAAAAAATATAGCATAAAAAACTAGCTATCATTGTAATTATAATATTGAATAATTGGAGTTATTATGGAATAATCTAAAGATAATATCCATTCCATTATCCATCCATTTAATGATAACAGCTAAGTATTTACCTAGAGTGGCGTGACTTCTTGGATTTCTTTTTTCGATCCTTATCCTTCTTCCTCTTCTTCCGTTTCGCTTCCTCATCAGAAGCAGATGAGGAGGATGAGCTGGAGCTAGAAGACCGCCTACTGCTGCTCTTCTTCTGCTTTTTACGCTTCCGGCTCCTGTCGTCGTCCTTAGATTTGGACTTTGCATCTGGAGAATGCTCTGCTGCAACTTCCTGGACAAGTAAAGGTTAAACATGTACCTATATACATTTAAATTGAGGAAATCCCTACCATAAAATAAAGTATTTGCTTTACTTCATAGCATACCTTGGAAGAAGAGGTTGCTGCAGGCTTTTCCGCTTGTGGTTTTCCTTCAAATGAAGACCCAGGAATAAAATCGCTGCGAATTCCAAAAGCGTCTTTTGCTCGCTCATTCTTGTCTTCTTGTGCCATTGAGAGTTCATGGCTATCTTTTATCCTGAAAGGGAGAAGGAATACATAATATCGATTAATAAATTTTTAAGAGAAAAAAATACCAACAGGGCAAAAAATGTCCGTTATGCTCTCTGCTTTCTAAGAGTCTTTTTTAAAATATAGGTAGTAGCCGCAGTAAAATACGTCACCTGACCCGCCTCCCTTTCTTCTTGCAACAACACCACCGTGGAATCGACAACGGCATGGTTATCAAAATAACTTTGTTCCCACAATGAAAACTTTGCGTGTGACCACTGCTCCTGCTATTACTACTGCTTTGCCTATGCTTTGATGATGACGATGATGATGATGTGGATGACTTCTCATGACAAGCACTTTTCTTTCTATCCCTGTCCCTACTACTACGCCTTTTATCCTCTCGTCCTCCACCGCTCACAACGCTGCTAGGAGTTCCGGTTGGTATTGGCAGAAAAAATACCTTTCTTCCTGAGCTACTTTCTCCGGAACTTTTGCTCTTGATAGCAGCCGAGCTACTACTTCTACAAGTAGGTACATGCTTTCTCTTAACATTCCCTTCAGATAATTTCCGGCTACTTCGTTTACTTCGCCCTTTATTTGATGAGGATGATATACTGCCCTTTTCACTGCTACCTTTTCTATTGGCCTTCTTAGAATCGGAATCCTCTTCACATTCTTCTTCATCTTTTTTGTCATCGTCTGATTCCTCCTCTCTCTCGCCCTTACTATCATCCTGATCCTGGCCATGATCTCTTTTCACTTCAATTTTACATTCTGTAATGACCTTATCGTTTTCTACTAGTTTTACTAACTTATCTACAGATTGACTGTCGGAAGACATTTTTGGAAGACTTGATTACTTAAATGGAAGACCTAGATATTTTTTTACATTATTTCCTTAACCTACACGATGCACAATCACTTGGATTATGGATCAATGGAAGACTGATTTCTTTGGTGAGAATGATTAAATTTTACATTTTTTATAATGATTTACCGCACTGCGGTAACCTCCGTAGAGTGGGCCATTTCCCACTCACTCGTTACTATAATATTTAATTTCCGTTAGATTTCCATTTTAACAAGAGCAAAGCTTCAGCTTCGTTCGTGACTACACTCTCGTGTGAAAAAGCCAGCTCAAACGGAGAGACACGACACGATATCGAAATCGCCTTAGTGGAAACCAAATCCGGTTTGAGGTGATTAAAAGCCTTTCCTAAGACCCCTTTACATAATTAATGATGAGCTGCGACTGCGATCAATAATTCAGGGAAATTACAGCTCTATTTTAATGCCAAAAAAGATTTCTCCGTCTCAGAGAGAAAGTAAAAAATCAATAAGACTTTTCGTGGAGAGCATCAAGCTCTCAAGCTCACCCCATCACAATCACGAGATGAAAGGAATAGAGGGCAGAGGGAGACCCGAGAAGGAGAGGCAGCCTTTCTCACGGCAGAAAAAAAAAGTTGATCCCTAGATCTCACAGAGAATCCGCAGATCTCTCTGCAGCAGCACCACCACCAGCCACCAACAGCATCCAACCAAGGAGAAAAATCGTTTCCTCCACAAAACTTTTTTTATTTCACCAATACCAATACTGCACTACCACCTCCACTCAAGCACTACACTTTGCACTTACCCATTCCGCACAGCAACCAACGACGCACTAAATTGAGGGAGCATGAAAGGGAAAAGCCACTATCATCACATTCGGCTTCTCTCTTGTTTTTTCTCCCTTTTTTATCGTGAAATGAGAGCGGAGAAAATGCCCGGAGACTACTACTACTACTCTTTTTCTGGAAAGTGTGTGGTTGGTTGTAGCAGTAAAAGTAAAGTGAAATATGGAAGGCAATGCAGGAGAAGAGGGGGAGGATTGAAATGAAAACTGCTTACGGCTTATACTTTGGAATGGAAATAGTAGATCGATCGATATGAGCTCGGACACAACAAAATAGTGCTCGGAAGAAGGCGACAGGGAAATTAGAGCTCTTTCTCTGCTTTCAGCAGAAGACACGAGATCCTATGCAAAATGCTATTAAATATGGATGGAAAGGTGGAGAAAATAGAAAAAATGATGGGAGATGATGCTACGTAATAAAGTAAATGGATTTCGTGCTCGATAAAAAAATACAGAATGGAGGATAAACAATAAAAACTTGAAGAAAATTTGGCTAGCAAAATAGTTCCTAAATTTAGGGCTGACTGATGAAAGAGGACCTGATACACTATTTTGGGAGTATTCGAAGACTTTTAATGGTAGAGCAAAAGCAAATGATGCACGTAATTGCTCATCGCATTCCAAGTTCAAAAACTGGGTAAAGTAATTTAACCGAGAACGCATAACTGATATGATGTTTCAAATGTGGAGTTGCGATGCATTATGAATCATGAATAATATGAGCCAGATGGAAATTGGCTGCGAAACTGAACCATAAGTCATAAAATTCCGTCATCACATCACTATCATCATCCTATAATACGTACACAGACATATCAATGGCTTATTAAAATTGCCATATGGACGGAAGGAGACAAGGGAAGCGCACATAAGAACAATATTATGCTGATGATGATTCTAATAGTGGGTTTACTAGGAGCTACTTCAATGACATGACAGCTAAATGAATAGCTTCATATTTAACGAACATACGATTTAAAAAAAGACCTCTACCAATGGGAAATATTTAGCTACACTTCTCCATCCTCTCAGAAATAGAAAACCTGCACCAAAACTACCTGCCTATTTTTATAGCACAGTTAGTAAAGCATGCTTAGAACATGCAAATAATTACTGACACAGGAGGGTTCTGAAGAGCTGGAGAAGCCATTTTAAGTCTTATGTAGGTCTAGACCAAGAGCGAGCTTGAAAGATAAAATGAACAGTAAATACGTATGTAAATGGAAGGCATAAGAATGTACTAGATATATATTCGCGGATAAGTAAGTTTTAGGCGTCAGGACAGGATTTCAAAGTGTGCTGTTTCCCTTCAGTTGCCAATCGAAATAAAGCCATTGTGGACTCCTCACTTTTGAACGCGTCTATTTCGTGGATTAATTTTAACTAACAAATTCCAAATCCAGAATGTTTCAATTAAGCCCGACGAGCCCTTTTAGTCAACTAAGCCATTTTAGTTTGTTTTTCATAGACCTAAACCTTGGTCTAAGTTTCTCCTAGTAACAAGCAATAAAGCTGAATTCTCAGACAAAAAACTAGCTTGGTTTGGTAATTACATGATTTTGTTTCCAAAATACGTTGAGACACTCGATTTGCATCCGATGGATGATATGAAGTTCGCCATTATTTTAACATTTTTATGCATACATACATTTAAAGTTTTGTGTTAGAAAATATTTTAAACATTTTGCGCCTTAAATCCAACGGACGAAATGACAACAGCTACACATTTAAGATACATAATGTTGTCGAAGTAGATTCTCTCAAAACTTCATTCCATGATCTGATGTGATCGCCTGAGTTGCGTAGGTCGTAGGTTAAGCCTGGTGAAATCTTTTTTGAGCATACGATACAAAACTGAGATTCAAACCATATTGACACAGATAATCCGATGGCGCAAGCACAAAGATTGGAACGGGCGTGCGACTTGAACATAATTGACATAATTTAAAATATGTACATACACTTGATTCACCAATTGAGCGTCATAAATTGTGTCAAGAATCTTGTCAGAGAGAATAACGAACATATGAAATAAAAATGGTGGTAACTAAAAAGGACATCACGAATACTTATTTTCTTACATCGCTCTTCCGGATGAGTCCTTTGGCAAGTTAAGTTTCTTCTCTGCCAGTAATTTTGCCCTGAAAGCATTCACTTTCTCGTCAATCTCCTCTTCCGGTACTCCATCCTCCTCCAGTAAGTCTCTGAGCTCCATGCACCTTACCTGCAAATAATAGATAAAATACGAGAATGAATCCTTTGCCTCCTTTTTAATTTATTGATTAAGTCAACAGCTTGAAAATGCCAAGGTAACAGACAATGAGAACGAACCTCCGCTTGTCTACGACGCTCGTGATCAATCAACTCCGGATCGTATGGCCGCACCGCAGCATCCTCCTTTCCCTTGTACTCAGGAACTTTCTCCTTCGTCTTCCGAATCGCAGACAAGTTCCTTGTCACGTATCCATTAGTCCCACTGCCTCTGGGAGTTTGAAGTCCGATACCGTTGTACATCCTCTGTTCTTTCCGGCGGCACTGTGAACAAGAAATTATAATAATAAATTTAATTTTTTCGCATGAGCTTTGTAAACTCTCGTGATTACAAATGATTACACTAAGCAACTATTATTACGATTGCTTACCTAAATGCCGAATAAACTCTGCTCTTTTAAGCTGTCAAAGCCGGATGGACAACTAAAAGCCCTTTAAACCTTAATGCCTAAACCTAAACCTCTAAAGACTACAAGATCACAATAATCTATTTTAACTACCTATCTTTAACAAAAGCCTAGATTTACACTTTTTAAATTCTTAATTAACTTATAATTATAATTAGTTTAGTTGAATCATATGATCCTCGGCATTCTCTTCTCTCTTCTGTCTTGTTTACGTTTTCCCTGACAAATAATGTGCAAACCAGTATCAGTAAACAGATGCAAAACAACAACAAGCTCTGAGCGTCACATGCTAAGTCAAACGAAAATGAGAAGGGGACGAATTTCCTTCCAAAAGAGTTTATTCTCATTAGCTAGATGGCATGGGTAAAGTGACTCTGGATCAGTGTTCATTTTCCCTTGAAGGTTGCCTTACTTGTCGTTTTCGTTTGCCCCAACTGCAACTGCAGCATACGTAGCAGCTGCACTAGAAGCCAAAAACCCGAAGCAAAAGAAGCAAACTTTGCACAATATGCTAAGCAACAGCAACATTTAACTAAGCCGGAAGCAATGAAGCAAATCAAGATGAGCCTACTATATGAGACCTTTGTTTTAATTTTACTTTATGTCATTTGATTTCGACTCAGTTTGACTCGAACATTATACGTTTGGGTCAGACTTTTTCGTCTCTGCTAAGATGACTTGCGTTATCCCAGTTCAGTTCAGAATATTTTCTGGCAAACTCGATCAGACCTGATCTCACATTTTATATCTATGTATATTGTTATGTTATTTATGACATTGTATTTGTTTAGTAAATTAATTTATCATAATATGTATTTGAAATTATTTCAAGCTATTTAAAATGCTGATATTTCTGGTGTTTTCGTGACTGACCCTTAATCTTAGAAATTATTGGAATGCAAGACACTATTTTAATTATATTTAGCGAAGAATAATATCGCGGTGGCGTGTGACAGTTCTCAAGAAGAGCACCTTTGACTTCGAGTTTCTTCGTCTTCCCCATTTCTTTCCTTTTTCCAGTTCCATGACGACCCGTGACCGTGACCAGTGACATGTACAGTTTTCATTCTCAGGATGGACACCAGCACTACCAGAAAGCTCATTCCCTCTGCCTCTCCGAAAATCCGTAAGTCATACCTAATATAATAATGTGTACTGTTCTACGACTACGACACTTAATTTACTTTTAATTACAAACTGCTCATGCAAAACCCCATTTCCCAATGACATTTTGAATGAATTTCCAATGCAAATTAGCTTCACATGAGCAATTATTTCTCGGTAAAAGTTATGGGCCTATCTGGCCAAAACTCTGTGTAATTTGGAGCTGCATGTCTTTGAATACAAAAGACTTTTTAAAGAAATGTGAATATCTTTCCTTTTGTAAGGTAAAGTAAAAGCTTCTTGATTAGGAACGATTCATAAATGTTGACATGCGAAATAAATGGAAAGTCCTTCTAAACTTGGACGGTTTTTCCTGTGTTGTTTTAACGTTTGTGGTGTCCGGGCATAGAGAAAAGCACTTCGGAAAGGTCCATAGAGTATTGTATTGCTCTACATGCTCTTGCTATCCAGCAGACTTGACAAGTTATCAGCGATTTTTTTTATTGCAGAGACGCCCGCAAAAGCATAAGCATATTTTTCCTGACCTGACTTCCCTCTGCAATTAAAGCAGGCCAGTGAAAATTAGAGTGAAAGATATGCGCGCTGTTTTACTCTGAGAAAAAAGATATGTATCTAATTTACAATAGTCGTTATTCCGTTTCTCTTGTCGTCCCAGGACAGTATTTAAAAGTTAACTACGTGCTTAGGAATAAAAGGTGACCTAATATCAGCTCGCATATTTTCGCATAACTCCACTCACTCATGCATGCTTCTATGTACTTTATATATCCTTTTGTGTTGTGCTGTACTACTCCACCTGGTCATTAAAGTTTCCAGTTTATTTTCTGTTTGTATTATGCTCCGAGGGATAAATTGGCTTTTTAAGAAAATCCTCTGCTCTTTTTCTTCCAACCATCCATCTATTATATGCCATCATCCATCTATCCTAAATAATAACATTATGTTTTGGAACATGCAACCTCCATATAATTCTCTAGAAGAATGCCCCCACCTTTTCCCAAGTACATCCGTCTTGCGATTTTCACTTTCGCAAAAGAGATTGCGATTGCACGGCATCGTTAACAGTATAAAAAAGAGGGTGTATGTACGTATGTGCATTATACACCATATATAGGTATGTATACAAAGTACTTTCATTTGAAGAGGGCAAAGTGGAGCACCAAATGACTTAAAGGAATTCCTTTTGCCCAGAAAGAAGAAGGCATTAAGCCTTTCCCTCTAAACAATCCACATCACAATTTTCTCCTTCTTTAAAGATGGTTGTGTTTTGTGAAAATAAAATGGATGGATGGATCGAGTGAAACTACCCTGAAATTAGTTTTTATATGAAAGCAGAATAATAATGCCCTTTCTCCATGACAGGTTTCCAGATATTATTTTTTGGAGCAGTCAGAACAGAACAGGCTACTCCTCTTCAACGTTAAAGCTTTTGCGTAATATTTAAGCACTCTAGATGAGCACCGGAAAGCCATGGACGTTTGATAAAAAAGCGATGGGATTTGTCATAAATGGGCTCATTGCATGTGTGAAAGTCATCTTGGCCTGGCCTGGCCTGGCTTGGTCTGCCGTTATGACCAGAGAGAGAGTCGTTCCACTTTAATAAAATGACTAGATGAACTATATTATTCCATATACTAAATAGTTGAATCCTCTATAGAGAAAGCGATTGCGTCTTAAGAGAGGAGTGCCATTATATCATTCCAACGATACCACAACAGCTCCTACCTTCCTCCTTTCTTGCCCTTTCTCCAGAGGGAAAAAGGAAGAGGTAATAATAACAATATAAAAGAGGAACCGTTTTCTCTCTCTCAAGCCATCTTATTTAAAGAATGGAAAAAGCCTCCACTTCTACTATCCAAAAGCCAAGCTATTTAGAACATGGTCAAACTAAACTTACTATACATACAGAGAATTTTTTGCGTGCTAGGCTTTCCTTATCCTGAAGATAAATCAGTTTCTTTTTTCTTTTCTTTTATGACTCGGGGAATGGGAGAATGAGCTCTTCATTCTCCGGTATATCTCACGAGCTTCATTTTATTAACGTGTGGGCTGGCCTGGACAACATGCTCTCTGCTGGACAATGCAATCCTCGGGCAATATATTGTATTTTAGAGAGAAAGAAGAGGGGCAACATAAATTCTTAGGAAGAATACCTTTATTTAAAATGGAAGGATAAAAGGATAGAGCGAGAGAGGATATAACATTTTCTCCTACAGAGCGATGGAGGGAGGACGACGGTGGGTGCTCTGCGTGAGCGTGACCGAATTTTTATCGCCTAACCTCTTACTTCGCCTTTTTATTGTATACACAATCACGAAATCTTCTCATCAAGTGCTCACCTATAAATCACATTGCTTCCCTCATTAAGCTCAAAACATGTTATCTACCTTTTTATTCAATGCACATAATATGTACATATACATAGTCACCGCTGCGAATATTTTCTCGGCTGTCGGGAGGGGTTAAAAGGGGAAAATCTGAGCAGAGCAGAGTCTTCAGACATGTAAACTTAATGTACTAGACTTGCATTACATGTTACATTTTCCCACTCTTTCTCTATCCAGACAATTATTTCGCTCGATTCTATTCCACAGACAAAGGACTTACTTTCCACTGCTTCAAAAATGAAATTAACTTCCTCTCCATTTTCTCTAAATGTGCTTTTACTTCTATAGCATGGAATGTCATGCATCACA
Source organism: Seira ritae (assembly GCA_027744415.1). Lineage (NCBI taxonomy): Eukaryota > Metazoa > Arthropoda > Collembola > Entomobryomorpha > Entomobryidae > Seira > Seira ritae. Next base: position 11,638 of record JAHZNI010000700.1, read on the forward strand.
ATCGCCAAGAAATAAATATCGAGCTCCTTCCTGAACTTACATAAAGTATAACGCAGGCCATTTTCCAGAAAGCTATCTGGATTTCTTATCTGTTGCTACACGGCTTTGTTTTAAAGCCATTAAAAAATTGAGGTTAAGACTGATCTGATTACTTTCAAAGTGAAACTGTTTTTTTGTGCTTTGTTTCGTTTCGGATGGGGGTGGGTGGTGGGGTAATTGATGGCATTTTCTGGGGAAAGACAAGAGGCAAAAAATAAAAGAACCTGTTTGACAATGACGAAATATTAATTAAGCAAAAGCCTTTAACTTTTGCGTGACAGTAGGGATCCAGCACAAATATAAGCACATTTTTACTTACTGTCGTGATTGTGACAGTCTCATTTCAAAAGGATTTCATAAAACCTTACTATTCCTACATTATTAGATGGAAAGGCATATTGTACTATTTTTGGTCGTTTCACGCTAGCTGATGATCCGGTGAAGGGAATCAAAAGAAAATGGAATTACTTTGGTGGTGGCTCTGCTGATGCTTCCTCTTTCATTTTCACATAGAACTGTTAAATATCGTTGTGGATGATGAGAAATAGAATCGTGATGAAATGATGAAACTCTCACCGCGCCACCAACAAAAGGGTGAAATCGTTGTAGTCAGAGAGGAAAATGATAGAGAGAAAAGCAATTTTAGCGTTGATGGTCGGCTCGGCGAGAGAAGAGACACACGTTTTTCAGGGTGTGCGTACTTCCTACCCATGTATTATAATATGCATGATGTGAAATTACTCATTCTGACAAACTTGTTTTTGATTTTTGAGATCTTATCAGTTTGGCTTTCCCTTGACTATTCATAAGTATTTATTATTTATTCCTTAGATGCATACGTAAAGCATGAGCTCCGAGCTTCTTCCTTGATATTGTCGAGGTGAGGTACAAATGAATTTAGGTACCTCAGGTTTTGCATGGTTTGTTTTTATCATGGCGCCCTGAAAAAAAAGTGAAACGGGCATTTGTAATGGCCTTACCGATAATCATAATAACATGCTTCCCACATCACATCAATGCTCATATACACTTTCGTATTATTTATTTCCCTTCCTATTGCGCTTTCCTCATTTTCCCAAGAAACGGGAAGCGGAATACGCTTTTGTTATTACCTTGGAGCGATACTGTAGCATTTGTATGTATGTATGAACCACAAACATATCATTTCCAGCCAGCTAAGTTTGCTGATCGCCCTAATGTCCATGTCCACTTGTCTTGGCGTAGGTTGTATAATACGTACACACGACGACTGACGACCTCCTGCTCATAATAATATTGCACAATAATATGTACAAGCTCCAGCTCCACTTTTCTTCTGTCTCATGAAAAGATAAAATCGCGGCATAATATAATCAATCTTTTTGCACAGTGGAAGTCATGGAGAAAACGACATCCGTTTGTCATTTTAACCTGACAATGATTATTACAGGTGAACCGTGCCATTATTATTAAAGTTCTCCAGAGTCTTTTTTCCCAGGAACATTTTTATTCCTTTTCCGATAACATTTGCTGACAATTTCTTAGGAAACCATGGTTTTTACTTTTTACTCGTTCCTCTGAATTCTCACAATGCCCATTTTAATTCCAGTTTAAGAATGAAAATGAGTCACAATCACAATTTACACTTTACTTGCATGCAAGCAAGCACCCACTCAGGATGGAAGAGAGGAGCATGCTTGTGAAGCATGTTCATGTTTTAAAGCAAGCTTTTCCCCTACCGCCTACTGCCTACTCGTAGGAAAGGATGCGCGCTGATGCTCCTCACTATCATATCTATTTCTGTCTTCTCGCACATCCCTCCCTCGATTTTCTTTGTCCAATGAATTTCCTTTCCTCGCTCTCCTCACTTTCTGATACTCGTGGTCGTCTCAAGAAATGAAAATCCTATCATTGCCTCCATAGTCGCTTTGTATTTTTTATTTTCAATCCATGCTATAATGGTTTGAAAATAACCCTTTCCTTCTGTAGTACTCTACGCACGTATTTGTCAGCCTATGTAGCTCAATTTGCGTCATCTGCTACTTTTCTTTATGCTTCTTAATGATAAGAATACGAATACTTTCCCCTCTCGACTTACTTACTTCGTAGGAAAACATGCCTTTTCCTTGTCCACCTTTTTAACAAGCTCCATGAATCGTGCATAATCTCCACATTTGTATTGAAATTCGGTAGCATATTTTTTCCAAGAATATCATTCCTCCTTCAGAGGATATAATAATATTCTCTCTCTTTAATGTTTTCTGTATTTTTTTGGTTGTGTAAGTATGTCTTGTCACCGAATGTTGCCAAAAAAATTTCCTTCATCTCACAAAAAATTTTTGTTCCAGCTGAGTGGTCACAAAAGCAGAGGAGAAAGTGGCCAGTAGAGATGCCTTTCTGCAGTGGGCACTTGTCCACTCGAGTCACATCACAACGCAAAAGATGAAGCAAGGATCTTATGATATTAAAAAAGGGAGCTAAGAGAAGACGCTGAGACTAACAGATTTCTTTTCCCCAGAAAAATCATGTAAAGAGCATCTGAATCTGGTATCTGGATAGCTCCGTTCGGATATTATTGGGAAAATCAATATTGTGAAGAGGCAAATGGTTCATAAAAAACAATGGGAATAATATTATATCGTCCCCTTATACATTTTTTCTGGAGTCTCAAATTGCTCTTGTGGTTTTTATGGCAAGAGCCAATTTACCAGAAAATCAAGTTAATCCAAGCGTTTACAACGGGAGAGAAAAAAATATTCTCTTGGAAAAATGTTAGGGAAGCGAATCTCTATGTAAGTATGTGGATGGATGCTTTATTAAAATATTGCCTATGCTGTCATATCATCATATAAACTTGTAATATCATATCATATCTTCATAATCTGTGCTGCAGAGAGTCAGAGTCCACATCGAGCATCGGGAAAAAATAAGATATTACTTTCATATTACTAGATCCAGAGGAGAAAAATATGATATTACATCGAAGAGAAAAAAACAAGAGTATCTCTCAACTATCAAGTCAACCGGAGAGAGAAAGAGAGCCCCTTGTGTAGTGTAGTGTAGTTGAAAGGGAAAAAATGTTAAACGGACCGAAAGAGTCAAAAAGTTATGGAGAGATCCAATCCAACCCAGCCAGACTATGTCGAAGCAGATAGAGAATCAGGATGAAACAGAAGCTCTCAAGAACATCAACATCCATTAATATATCATATTGCTTACCTTACGCCCTGATGAATTCATAGAAGCTGCTTTGATTTTTTTCTATCAAGTATTTTTTCGGCTTAGATTACCCAAAAAAGCCACTTCTCTATTTCCATTTCATTTACGGAAAACTGAAATTTAAATGGTTTGCGTTTGCTTCAGCAAGTCTTCAATTCTAAAAAAATGAAGGCATTTCTCTGGATGAGAGTTTATAGCTTTTAGTTTTAAAGTTGAAAATTAGGTAGGTTAGACAGGAACATTTTTAAATGGGTAAAACCGGATAGAAGAATTAGATACCTAGGTTCATAGTTGGGCATGAGGAAAAGAGGGTGGTGTCAGCAATACATCTTGCAATCTGGACTGTCAGTAAATGATGATTACAAATCGCCCTTCAATCACTGTTGACTTTTTATTAAAAAAGGATAGCTTTCTGGAGGAACAGAGTCAAGTAACCACTGACCTCCGTTTAGAATGCCGCCGGAGTTCGTTTCATGTTTCTCGAGAAGATGAGAGGTCTCGGAGGAAGTAGTGGGTGGATGACTGTGTTCATTTCATCAAGACCGTTAAGAAGCCACTTCAGCTGGGAGCTTGATATGTGAAACAAGATAAACGAGGGCATGTAAGATCCACTCCAAGTCCAAGAAGACAGACAGAAACAAATCGTTCTCAGTTTTTTCTTGGAAATATGATATTTAAAAATCTCAGAAATATAACTAATTTCGAACACAAGTAAGCTCAGCATGAGCTTACTTATGCATACGTAAATTCGGTTTGATCATTTTGTTCGAACAGAGTCAAGTAACCACTGACCTCCGTTTAGAATGCCGCCGGAGTTCGTTTCATGTTTCTCGAGAAGATGAGAGGTCTCGGAGGAAGTAGTGGGTGGATGACTGTGTTCATTTCATCAAAAATCTCAGAAAATATAACTAATTTCGAACACAAGTAAGCTCAGCATGAGCTTACTTATGCATACGTAAATTCGGTTTGATCATTTTGTTCGAATATATTTGAATACGAAAATTATTGGCATTGTCATTGTTTTCTGGTGAATCATGAGAACCGTGGGATGAACTTATGTAATGTAAGTACAGTAGTATGTATGCAAATCACCTATGCATACTTATTGATTTGGAGTCAATTGACGGTGACTTTAATTCAAATCAAGCCATTGTTTTTTTTTGTTCTAGAGAAGCAACCCGTTTCAAATTGCAGCAAAAACTAATAGAAGATGCAAAGGTTTTTAGCGTATCACTTAAAGGCGTAACCATTTCACACGGTTTACGCGACAACATGATTTAGAAGGGCTTGTACATCCCCCACCCCACGCAAACCTTCCACATTGTTCAAGTGTCATCTGTAAAAAATCAATAGATAATTGAGAGCATGCATATTATCATTTGTTTGAGATTCAATCGAATCGATCCTTTTGCTTCTGCAATCGAATGGAATGGAATATAAAGATCGAAAGGTGCAGGAATGAGACGTTGAATTGACACCTATGAATATTCTAATAGAGAAGGAAAGAAAGGGAGTTTTTTTGTCTTCGTTTAATTCAATCGATTCACTTTCATAACACTGAAAGGAACAGACAACTTGGTTTCGGTTTGGTTATGGTTGAGCACGGGGAAGTCATGGAAATTTGCTCTAGTTTCTAATAGGTGGTTTCATTCGTTCGGTTCTAAATTGAGAATCAATGATCTGAAAGGATCGACTCGACACAGCTCATTTGCATTCTTACCTTTCGTACTCATCAAATATGCATTATAAAGGAGAGTCATGCAAATTGGTAGAGAAATAAGTGCACCCTTTTACATTCCTAGAATATGTGGTGTATCTAATACCTATGTAATTAAAATGGACCTGTTCTCTTATTGCGTAAATTCAAAACTGTGAGAAAAATCGATTGATCTTCCTTTCAAAACTAGACTTCAATATTTTAAGAGTGAAGATTCTTTCATTCTCTTAAGCAATAATGGTAGGAACTCGAAAATCAAACCAGAAAATACTTTGGGCCACTACTTGCAATTTGGAATGCCTTTAAAAGTCGAAATCGATATGAGTCAAGTTGGCTGAAATTGAATTATGACTTGCTTTAACTTCTGAAATTTTTGAAATTGGATATTTTCTCCCAATATAGTTTTTGATTGCTTAGAGAAAGGAAAACTACCTATGTAATTTTTT